>JAEKDQ010000461.1:0-12500 GCA_026937815.1 Etheostoma perlongum
AAGCAGCCAATGAGGTATTTTGTCTCACATGTGAAGCTTTGTCTATATTGGCGCCAAGCACGATTTGTACATTTTGTTTACCTCTGTAATGTGTGATTTATTTGACATGCTTACTACGTTCATTCCTATAGTTCTCACAGAGCAATAATGGGAAAGATCCAAAGAACCAAGCTGTGTCTGTGTTGTCGTGAAGATAGCTACAATTATAAAAGCATCAGCTGCAGCTTAGAATATCTCAGGAAACATAGAGGACGAGTCCTCTCTAAATACTAAAAACTGTTTTTATTATCTATCAAATAGAATAATATGATGTCAAACGAAATGTTATAAAATGTTATGAAATGTTATGAAATGTTTTGAAGTGTTTTGAAATGTGAAATATACCAAAGTGATTATTGAATATGAGTCCATGGATGAAATAATGATGATCAGAGACATGATGGAAGTTGATAACTCAGTTCTAATATTCAGATGCCTTATTGCACCTTAAACTGTTTTACTCTTCTATCTTATTCCAATAAAATACTTAATTTTGCTACATTATGATCTTCTGTTACTTTTATATATTCATAACTTTTATTCTTTGAACACAGATAAAGCCGCTCCACATGTCCAACCTCATATAATTATTATTTTAGATGTGTTGAGGAGGGGCAGAGACGGGGGGGGGTTGGGGGTGGTCCTGAGAGACTAAGATCTGAATCTTAGACCTTAGTCCAACATGTCCAATATTTCACAAACACACTCAGACCTGTTTAAATGCTTCTTACAGTCAGCAGTCGGGGCAGTCGACGGGGTCGGGGCGACAGAGTCTAGGTGATGGGGTCTAGGCAATGGAGTCTAGGTGATGGGGTCTAGGCGATGGGGTTATAGAGATGGGGTCTAGGCGATGGGGTTGTGGAGACAGGGTCGGGGCGATCCCTATAAATGACCAGACCTTTAACAGCGACCATAATTAACATGAAACAGCTTAAAGGTTCCTCAGCTCTCCAGAACAACCAGCTGAGGCGTTGCTGAGGTGGACTCGATCTAGAATGTGACAGAGGTTCACGTAGACTAAGTTTCTTGCTCTAGGGTAACCGCAGCCGGAGGAACCTGGACGGTGTCCAAGTCCTAGTCCTGTTGGTGCAGGTCTGATGCCGCTCAACCGGACCAACACACCTGTGTGTTTACCTGCCACCCGGCCAGGTATGCATTATTACCTCAGCTTAGTTGTACAAAACAAGTCTGATAAAAGGTTAATGTTGTACAATAGATATCAAAAGAAAATGAACTATTACTATTGCTTACTTCTGGGGCATTCGGGGGGTGAACATGCCATCGTGGCTCTCAGCACTCTTATTTCTGAAAGAATGAAAGAATCATCAATTTCCATTTGAGCCCCTCATAGTTAAATATCTATGCACACTAGCATGTAACTGTACTTGATTAATTATCCAGGAGAATACAATACACATGAATCAACAGTCCATTGTTCTTTAGTGTAACTGTAACTTGGTTAAATGAGCTTATTTCTGCTAACATTAGCTCTTAACAGCATGTCAAGGTTAAATGCCCCAACTATAGACTGACCCAGCACATTATCGGATCATTATGGTTATTACAGTTAACCCAAACGTTATAAGAAACTTGGTTATACATGTGCTAATAGCGTTACATAATGATAAGGATTGACAATCCCCGTTTTGCTTTTCACTGACACTATCTTTAAATTAGTAAAACATAAACTTTGATTTGCAGAAAATGAACGTTAGCATGTTTTACCATAGCTAGCTAAGTGGCAAGCTAACAATTTACATGGTAACTTCAGATACATTTACTTTGCAATGTGACTCTTATATGTATTATAAACATAGACTATATGGGACAAAGACATACTTAAAACCTAGTCAAGCTAAATCTTACCTTGAATTAGCATTATATTGAATCAGCAGCAGTTGCATCCACATTGGCAGTGAAAGTGGTTAGCTAACGTCCCCCCCCCTCCCCCACTCTGACATATCTCCATTAGCATGTATAGGACTGAGCATGTGTGTGTAGTTCAGGCCTGTGGGTAATGTGTGTAATAACAACAGAGTGTAAATTGTAATTCCCCCTTGTGGGATTAATAAAGTATACATTATATTATTATTATTATTATTACTATTACTAGAAACATTCACTCTGGGCCTTCCTTCAGATGACTCAGCTAATAACCTGCTGCAGCCTGATACACATAATAAAGACTCAGTGGAACTGGGCTCACGGCCAGCCATGCAGCCGGGGGGAGGGGGGGGTCACTCTTTGTCAAGAGGAAAAAGAGTAACTACCCTTCTGAAAGAGGGAACCTAATCATTCGTTACTCTTTCAAAAACAGTACCAACCCTTATTTGTGTACCTTTCTGTAAAGTGTCACCATGTATTTAATAGTTTTTGGTCTTATATTTTTATTGCCAAAGTAAATCACTGCAATGATTATTTATGTGAAGGAACCGAGGCGTGTCTCTACAGTATGCCAGGTAGTGGAGGAGGGGGGGGCTGTAGGCCTTTGCTTCCGTTAGAGCTCTGCCGCATTGCACCATATGCGTGTTCCCCCGTGTAGGTGGAGCATACATGTTCTATAAAAGGCTGAAAGCTAGAAACTTCTTGTAGTATAACAAGTGAGTGAGAGGACAGAGGAAGAGGACAGACCTCCGCTCTCATGCCTCCACTAATCCTCCTGTTGTTCCTTCTGTCTGGAGAAGCTTCTGGTAAATATCAGCTCTGAGTGGGAACACATGAGTGAGGACAATCTGGTTATACTGGCTTTATTAGGGTATCTTTATTAGGGTATCTTTATTAAGGTATCTTTATTAGGGGTGCAGGTGCAGGAACGCATCAATGGTTATGTACTACTGTAACCACGCACTCGTGGTTATGTAAGCATTGCTTCTATGATGGATGTTTTCACACATTAATCGACTAATAAATGAAAGGATGCTGTGGCTGGCTGGGCATCTCCTAGTGGTCATGTTGCAACAGACAAGCCTCGCGTCCATGTGCTTGTTGAAGCAGGAGGTTTAAAATCATCCTTCCTCGCTGAATTTTCCAACCGACTTTCAAGCGGTTAGCATTGCTCCAGACGTGCTTTGAGTGCAGGAATAGAATATTCTCAGTTAGCATTATCTGGTTGACATCGGTTTAAGCGCTTGGAGATTCAATAATCCCTAAATGTTGTCATGCAATTACTGTGCAATATCTATTTATTTATTATTTAGTACTTATTTAGTACCATTTCATTTCATTCAGTGCAATATTTATTAAAATATTATTTGTTGTTAATACCTAACTACTTTCACACAATGTGTATACAAAGCTATTTTATATATGTATACAAAGATATATGTATTTTATATATGTATGTATATAAAAAAAAATCCTGTGTCATCCTCAAGCTCCATACCAGAGTCCTGGGAGTTTGAGGGTTCTGCGCAGTATCTTAGCTGTGCTATATACAGGTAAAAGCCGGTAAATTAGAATATTTAGAAAAACTTGATTTATTTCAGTAATTGCATTCAAAAGGTGTAACTTGTACATTATATTTATTCATTGCACACAGACTGATGCATTCAAATGTTTATTTCATTTAATTTTGATGATTTGAAGTGGCAACAAATGAAAATCCAAAATTCCGTGTGTCAAAATTAGAATATTACTTAAGGCTAATACAAAAAAGGGAGTTTTTAGAAATGTTGGCCAACTGAAAAGTAAGAAAATGAAAAATATGAGCATGTACAATACTCAATACTTGGTTGGAGCTCCTTTTGCCTCAATTGCATTAATGCGGCGTGGCATGGAGTCGATGAGTTTCTGGCACTGCTCAGGTGTTATGAGAGCCCAGGTTGCTCTGATAGTGGCCTTCAACTCTTCTGCGTTTTTGGGTCTGGCATTCTGCATCTTCCTTTTCACAATAGCCCACAGATTTTCTATGGGGCTAAGGTCAGGGGAGTTGGCTGGCCAATTTAGAACAGAAATACCATGGTCCGTAAACCAGGCACGGGTAGATTTTGCGCTGTGTGCAGGCGCCAAGTCCTGTTGGAACCTGAAATCTCCATCTCCATAGAGCAGGTCAGCAGCAGGAAGCATGAAGTGCTCTAAAACTTGCTGGTAGACGGCTGCGTTGACCCTGGATCTCAGGAAACAGAGTGGACCGACACCAGCAGATGACATGGCACCCCAAACCATCACTGATGGTGGAAACTTTACACTAGACTTCAGGCAACGTGGATCCTGTGCCTCTCCTGTCTTCCTCCAGACTCTGGGACCTCGATTTCCAAAGGAAATGCAACATTTGCTTTCGTCAGAAAACATGACTTTGGACCACTCAGCAGCAGTCCAGCTCTTTCTTTCCTTAGCCCAGGTGAGACGCTTTTCGCGCTGTTTCTTGGTCAACAGTGGCTTGACGCGAGGTATGCGGCAGTTGAAACCCGTGTCTTTCAAGCGTCTCTTGGTGGTGGATCTTGAAGCCCTGACTCCAGCAGCTGTCCACTCCTTGTGAATCTCCCCCACATTTTTGAATGGGTTTTTTTCACAATCTTGACCAGGCGCGGTGATCCCTATCGCTTGTACACTTTTTTCTGACCACAGTTTTTCCTTCCCTTTGCCTCTCTATTAATGTGTTTGGACACAGAGCTCTGAGAACAGCCAGCCTCTTCAGCAATAACCTTTTGTGTCTTTCCCTCCTTGTGCAATGTGTCGATGGTCGCCTTTTGGACAGCTGTCAAATCTGAAGTCTTCCCCATGTTTGTGTAGGCTTCAGAACTGGACTGAGAGACCATTTAAAGCCCTTTGCAGGTGTTTTGAGTTAATCAGCTGATTACTTTGTGGCAACAGGTGTCTTCAAAATTTAACCCTTACACAATATTCTAATTTTGTGACACACGGAATTTTGGATTTTCATTTGTTGCCACTTCAAATCATCAAAATTAAATGAAATAAACATTTGAATGCATCAGTCTGTGTGCAATGAATAAATATAATGTACAAGTTACACCTTTTGAATGCAATTACTGAAATAAATCAAGTTTTTCAAAATATTCTAATTTACTGGCTTTTACCTGTATATAAATATATATACACACACTATGTCATGCAAGAGACAATAGCAACAAAACAAAAAGTCAAAGTTGTCATATTGCCATCTAAGGCGTTGGTTGATTGAGTGGATACAACGTATCCAAGACAAAGGATATGATCATTGATTTCTGTAGATTACAGAAAGAGAGTAGTTCTTTATGGGGTGTGTGTGTTTGGGTTTTAGACATCCTGCTGCACACGACATTTCCTTTTCTAAGGATAAAGTGAAACTTGAGTAACATGAAAGACATTATTTCACCTTAACAATTGCTGTTGTTGTCCCAAAAAGTGATCGCCGTCTGCCCCCCCCACCAGGTTATAACCAATCCAGTCCTCTACAGTTTTTTAAAAGGGGAGAGAGGGAGGACCATAAGGGACTGAATTAAACAGGGAGAAAGTGTGCTACCGTCAGCAGTGACAGTTCAACCTGAGCTGGGAACACAAGCACCACATCTGTTGCTTAGAATGAAATGTGTTGAAGTGAATAGATTTAATGTGGAGTCGGCTTCATGTGTAACAACCTCATCGGCCTTCTTAAGAGTCGACCTCATGGTAACAAAGTCCTGTGATCCTCTACAGTTGTGACGGATCAGTGAGCGTCTCCATCAGGTGGGACTCTACAGAGACCTTCTGCAGGAACACACCTGGAGACAACTGCTGAAATAACATGACTTTTTATTATTAATAGCAGTTTATTATTGTTTTTCAGACCAGACTGTGGTAACAGTGCATCCTGGAGATGACGTCACTCTGCCATGTCGGGCTGCTGATTCCTCCATCAGAGCTGTAGAGTGGAGCAGACTGGACCTGGAGCCAGACTACGTCCTCTTCTACAGAGATGGACGCCTGGATCCATACCACCAGCATCCGTCCTTTAGGGACAGGGTGGAGCTGGTGGACAGAAATCTGAAGGACAGAGACGTGTCTTTAAGTCTGAAGAATGTGAACATCAACGACACTGGAACATACGAGTGTCGAGTTGCATCAGGTGGTTACAGATGGAAAAAGAGAAAGCTCATCGATTCTGAGCCAATCAGAGTCATCCGTCTGCAGGTTACAGAGCCAGGTGAGGTAGTCTCTCTCTGGGTGGTTTTCTACAGGTTACAGATGAGGTAGTCTCTCTCTGGGTGGTTTTCTACAGGTTACAGGTGAGGTAGTCTCTCTCTCTGGGTGTTTTTCTACAGGTTACAGATGAGGTAGTCTCTCTCTGGGTGTTTTTTTCTACAGGTTACAGGTGAGGTAGTCTCTCTCTGGGTGTTTTTTCTACAGGTTACAGGTGAGGTCTCTCTCTGGGTGTTTTTCTACAGGTTACAGGTGAGGTAGTCTCTCTCTGGGTGTTTTTCTACAGGTTACAGGTGAGGTAGTCTCTCTCTGGGTGTTTTTCTACAGGTTACAGGTGAGGTAGTCTCTCTCTGGGTGTTTTTCTACAGGTTACAGGTGAGGTAGTCTCTCTCTGGGTGTTTTCTACAGGTTACAGGTGAGGTAGTCTCTCTCTGGGTGTTTTTCTACAGGTTACAGGTGAGGTAGTCTCTCTCTGGGTGTTTTCTACAGGTTACAGGTGAGGTAGTCTCTCTCTGGGTGTTTTCTACAGGTTACAGGTGAGGTAGTCTCTCTGGGTGTTTTTCTACAGGTTACAGGTGAGGTAGTCTCTCTCTGGGTGTTTTCTACAGGTTACAGGTTACAGGTTGAGGTGAGGTAGTCTCTCTCTGGGTGTTTTTCTACAGGTTACAGGTGAGGTAGTCTCTCTCTGGGTGTTTTTCTACAGGTTACAGGTGAGGTAGTCTCTCTGGGTGTTTTTCTACAGGTTACAGGTGAGGTAGTCTCTCTCTCTCTGGGTGTTTTTCTACAGGTTACAGGTGAGGTAGTCTCTCTCTGGGTGTTTTTCTACAGGTTACAGGTGAGGTAGTCTCTCTGGGTGTTTTCTACAGGTTACAGGTGAGGTAGTCTCTCTCTGGGTGTTTTTCTACAGGTTACAGGTGAGGTAGTCTCTCTCTCTGGGTGTTTTCTACAGGTTACAGGTGAGGTAGTCTCTCTCTGGGTGTTTTTCTACAGGTTACAGGTGAGGTAGTCTCTCTCTGGGTGTTTTCTACAGGTTACAGGTGAGGTAGTCTCTCTCTGGGTGTTTTCTACAGGTTACAGGTGAGGTAGTCTCTCTCTCTGGGTGTTTTTCTACAGGTTACAGGTGAGGTAGTCTCTCTCTCTGGGTGTTTTCTACAGGTTACAGGTGAGGGTCTCTCTCTGGGTGTTTTTCTACAGGTTACAGGTGAGGTAGTCTCTCTCTGGGTGTTTTTCTACAGGTTACAGGTGAGGTAGTCTCTCTCTCTGGGTGTTTTCTACAGGTTACAGGTGAGGTAGTCTCTCTCTCTGGGTGTTTTTCTACAGGTTACAGGTGAGGTAGTCTCTCTCTGGGTTTCTACAGGTTACAGGTGAGGTAGTCTCTCTCTGGGTGTTTTTCTACAGGTTACAGGTGAGGTAGTCTCTCTCTGGGTTTTTCTACAGGTTACAGGTGAGGTAGTCTCTCTCTGGGTGTTTTTCTACAGGTTACAGGTGAGGTAGTCTCTCTCTGGGTGTTTTTCTACAGGTTACAGGTGAGGTAGTCTCTCTCTGGGTGTTTTTCTACAGGTTACAGGTGAGGTAGTCTCTCTCTGGGTGTTTTTCTACAGGTTACAGGTGAGGTAGTCTCTCTCTGGGTGGTTTTCTACAGGTTACAGGTGAGGTAGTCTCTCTCTGGGTGGTTTCTACAGGTTACAGGTGAGGTAGTCTCTCTCTGGGTGTTTTTCTACAGGTTACAGGTGAGGTAGTCTCTCTGGGTGTTTTTCTGCAGTTTCAACCATCAGAGGATGAAGGCTGCTCCTCTAGAACACATTTACTGACTCATGTGTTTTATTCAACTTTAGGTTCAGACAGCGGGCGCTCCAAGGACGAAAACCCAATGAATGATGTCCCTGAGGATGGACCCTCCTCTCCTGGAGGCCGACACCTTGGACTGGCAGCAGGTGTTCCAGTGGGACTGCTTCTTGTACCTGCTGCAGTGGCTGGTGTCCTGTATAAAAGACGTCAGGACAAGAGATCAGGACCGCCTGCTGATGATCCTCACATGCCCTCACAGAGCTAATCACACCTGACTGTCTTCTCACTTGTCATATATTCAAGACTTCTCTTTGTGTAAGGTCATGTTTACATCTGCTGTTTGTTTTTTCTCAACCAGTCTCTTATATATCCTCCTCCGTGAATCGCTACCAAATTTTGTTGGAGGGCTTTGTGTACCCAATGAGTCAGTTAGTACAAATACATTTATTCATGTAAAAATGATGTTACTTTAAAAAAACAAATATATAGTAATAATATTTTACTTTAGTTGTTTCAAATAACAACCAATGTTACTTAACTAAAAGTACTTTTACTATGAATCAATTGTATTAAAAAAACAAGTCAGGGTGCTTATTTGATACCTGAAACTGGGCTCAGATGACAGTAAGTCATTAAAATGTTGTTTAAGAGCAGAACCTATATATCTAACATATATATGCTAGTAAATAATAACAATAAACCCACTAAGAATTACATTAGCTTAATGAGCCAGGACGTTCAACAATCGCCATTATATCGAATCAACAGCCAGGTGTAACCTAGCTAACAGGTGTAACCTAGCTAACAGGTGTAACCTAGCTAACAGGTGTAACCTACCTAACAGGTGTTACCTAGCTAACAGGTGTAACCTAGCTAACAGGTGTAACCTAGCTAACAGGTGTAACCTACCTAACAGGTGTTACCTAGCTAACAGGTGTAACCTAGCTAACAGGTGTTACCTAGCTAACAAGTGTAACCTAGCTAACAGGTGTTACCTAGCTAACAGGTGTAACCTAGCTAACAGGTGTTACCTAGCTAACAGGTGTAACCTAGGTAACAGGTGTTACCTAGGTAACAGGTGTAACCTAGCTAACAGGTGAAGAACACAAACAAGCTAACTTTTAAATGTGCCAGAACTATAGACCAGTACAACAACAGGCTTAAATGAACTGACAACATCAGTTATACAACTTACAGTTCTCAAAGACGCACACACACACACACACACACACACAATCTCAGCTGATTATCCTCTGATTATCCTAGTCTCTCTTTCTTTTCTCTCACTTTTTTCTCCGTGTGGCGTGCGCGCGCTGTTCTCCGACATGCACTCACAATCACACCTGATAGACGACCTCTTGTACAACACTAAAGCAACAAGCCGATTTTGTAAAATGTAAGATATCGTCGCCAAAAACATAAATACTAAAGTAAAAATATCTTTAAAAAGTCTACTTGACTACAGTAACAAAGTATTTGTACTTCGTTACTTCCCGTCTCTGAAGTTAACCCTCCTGTTGTCTCCACCTCCGGGACCCTCTCGTGTCCCCCTCGTGTCCCTCGTGTCCCTCGGGTCAAACTGACCCGGGACTTATTTGGGGTTTTAAAAACAATTCAGAAATAAAATTTTACTTCACTATCTATTAACAAATAGTGATTATAAGGACATTCTTTATTAGGAATAACACCTTGAGATGGGACATCTCGTTTTAGAGGGGGTCCTTAAAGGCAAAACAAATACAGTACATTCACAATTAGACAAAACAGTTAATACAACAACTTGAGGGGGTTAGTCTGCAGACTTCCTGTAAATGAAAGCCTTTCCAGTGAAATGGTGTGTGGAGAAGAGAGAGAAGCTGCCCCCTGCTGGCTGTCTGACCCAACTACACCATGCTCTCTCTCTCTCTCTGTCTCTCTCTCTCTCTCAAATTCAATTCAAAGAAGCTTTATTAGCATGACCATAGTGACATACAGTATTGCCAAAGCTCATAAACAGGGAGACATTGATCACATTTACATCAACAATAATAACAACAAGAACAAAATTGATGATATCAGCATATCAACAGAGAGAGACAGTAATTTCTTTGTTTCTCTCTTTTTTTCCCTTTTTTCTGACAACTGATCTTGACCTTTGAATTGTGCATGAGTCCAATGACCTTGGTGAAACACCCACTCCCCAAACCTGGCTGGGAGTCTTCGTTGACGGCTCGGCCATTAAGAATGACAACTTTGTTGAGATGGTTCCACTGCCCCACCCCCACTATCCTGAAGGTCCTCAACGGGACGATGGGTGGAGGACAGTGAGGACAGGGAGGCCCCCCTGGCCAGGTGTGTCCCCTGATTGATCCAGGATGCCACAGGAAGTCTGCCATCTGGGTCTGCAGTATCGGTGTCCAGCCTTGAGCAAACTCCTTGGCCCAAGAATTGTCCAGGGGATCACGGCTGCGATAAGGTTTCAACTGGTCATGATGAACCACTTTTGCTTTGGTCTTTGGCCCTTCTTGAATGCGATAGACCAGGTCCTCCAGCTGCCCTAAGATGAAGACGGGTAGGCCGGCATGTTCTGTTTAATAAGTTTTTTTTCCGGCTGTTTACTCTGCTTTTTATCTTCTGCTGTTCTCTGTATCTGTCCAGCTCTTTGGGGCAGTAGTGACTGTTTGTAAATGTGTTATAGAAATAGACTTTAACCTCAAATAAAAGGTTTTGTTAATACAAGACATTTAACTCAAGTCAAAGTTCTGTTACTTTAAAGACACCAACAATGACTCCCCTCCGTGAAGGGGTGGGGGGTGTATTAGAGTCTGGTATCTGTATAATCTGGAGCTCTGAGCTCCTCTAGGGTCCCCCCATGGTGACATGGTCCCAGAGTGTCAGACCGAGAGAGATCCACTTCAATTATAAAACGTGTAGCTCAAATCAAGCAATCTGATTGGTTCATAGCCGTGATATAATAATTATATACAACAGCTATGATTCAAATTCCTTTGCACAATAACTCAGAAAACAATGGACAGAAACATGATGGAAGGAGATCTCTTACCTTTAATAACTTACTGACAGAATATGTCAACTTTTACTCAATACTATTTCAAAAACACTTCCATTTGTTTTACAATGCTATAAAATTGAATAAGACGCCCCAAAATTAATGAAAGTAGAGATTTGTACTTGGCAAAGAGCGTTGGGTGGAATCAATCATGTTATTTTGGGGAATTAAAAAGAACATTGATATAGGACAACATGAGGACAACATGAGGACAACATGAGGACAACACGAGGACAACACGAGGACAACATGAAGGCAACATGAGGGGGCAACATGAGGACAACATGAGGAAGACATGAGGGACAACATGAGGGACAACATGAGGGGACAACATGAGGGGGCAACATGGGGGCAACATGAAGACAACATGAGGAAGACATGAGGACAACATAAGGACAACATGGGGACAACATGAAGACAACATGAGGAAGACATGAGGACAACATAAGGACAACAGGAAGGCAACATGGGGACGACATGAGGACAACATAAGGACAACATGAAGGCAACATGGGGGCAACATGAGGACAACATGAGGACAACATGGGGGCAACATGGGGGCAACATGAAGACAACATGAGGAAGACATGAGGACAACATAAGGACAACATGGGGACAACATGAAGACAACATGAGGAAGACATGAGGACAACATAAGGACAACAGGAAGGCAACATGGGGACGACATGAGGACAACATAAGGACAACATGAAGGCAACATGGGGGCAACATGAGGACAACATGAGGACAACATGGGGGCAACATGAAGACAACATGAGGAAGACATGAGGACAACATGAGGACAACATGGGGACAACATGGGGACAACATGAAGACAACATGAAGACAACATGAGGAAGACATGAGGACAACATAAGGACAACATGGGGACAACATGAAGACAACATGAGGAAGACATGAGGACAACATAAGGACAACAGGAAGGCAACATGGGGACGACATGAGGACAACACAAGGACAACATGAAGGCAACATGGGGGCAACATGAGGGCAACATGAGGAAGACATGAGGACAACACAAGGACAACATGAAGGCAACATGAGGACAACATGAGGACAACATGAAGGCAACATGAAGACAACATGAGGGCAACATGAAGACAACATGAGGACAACATGAGGACAACATGAGAGCAACATGAGAGCAACATGAGGGGGGCAACATGGGGGCAACATGAAGACAACATGAGGACAACATGATGAGGCAACATGAAGACAACATGAAGACAACATGAGGGGACAACATGAGGGGGCAACATGAAGACAACATGAGGACAACATAAAGACAACATGAGGACAACATGAAGGCAACATGAAGGCAACATGAAGGCAACATGAAGGCAACATGAGGGCAACATGAGGGGCAACATGAATGGGACAACATGAGGACAACATGAGGGGCAACATGAGAGCAACATGGGGGCAACATGAGGGCAACATGAGGGCAACATGAGGACAACATAAAGACAACATAAAGACAACATGA
>JAEKDQ010000461.1:17500-24000 GCA_026937815.1 Etheostoma perlongum
TGTCCCACCCCGATGTGGACGGTGTTCGGTGTCCCACCCCGATGTGGACGGTGTTCGGTGTCCCACCCCGATGTGGACGGTGTTCGGTGTAGTTATATTTAAACTACTGTGTATTTTCTTATTATTCTCCCTGATAGGACAGTCTGTTAACCTGTTAACTAGTTAACTAGTTAACTAGTTAACAGGTTAACTAGTTAACTAGTTAGGAAAAACAGTAACTACCCTTATTTGTGTATCTTATTGTAAAGTGTCACCATGTGTTTAATAGTTTTTGTTTTCAGTTAGAGCTCTGCTGCATGCCATCATATTCCCTGTCTGGGAATGTGTTCCCAGTGTGGGCGGAGCATACATGTTCTATAAAAGGCTGAAGGCCACAAATGTCTTGTAGTACAAAGCACAGACCAAGTGAGTGAGAGGACAGAAGAAGAGGACTGACCTCCGCTCTCATGCCTCCACTCCTGCTCCTGTTGTTCCTTCTGCCTGGAGCAGCTTCTGGTAATCTGGTCATATTGGCTTTATTAGGGTATGTTTGTTAGGGTATCTTTGTTAGGGTATCTATGTTAGGGTATCTTTGTTAGGGTTAGGGTATCTTTGTTAGGGTATCTTTGTTAGGGTATCTTTGTTAGGGTTATGGTATCTTTGTTAGGGTATCTTTATTAAGGTATCTTTGTTATGGTATCTTTGTTATGGTATCTTTGTTAGGGTATCTTTATTAGGGTATCTTTGTTAGGGTATCTTTGTTAGGGTATCTTTGTTAGGGTATCTTTGTTAGGGTATCTTTATTAGGGTATCTTTATTGGGGTATCTTTGTTAGGGTATCTTTGTTAGGGTATCTTTATTAAGGTATCTTTATTAAGGTATCTTTGTTAGGGTATCTTTGTTAGGGTATCTTTGTCAGGGTATCTTTGTTAGGGTATCTTTGTCAGGGTTTCTTTGTTAGGGTATATTTATTAGGGTATCTTTGTTAGTTTATCTTTATTAGGGTATCTTTGTTAGGGTATCTTTGTTAGGGTATCTTTGTTAGGGTATCTTTGTTAGGGAATGTGTGGTTGTTCATAGTTGATATCTGTAGATCAGGTGCATGAATTAATAACTCTCTGAGACCTAGGGTCCATGTTACAGTTCATTGTCCGTCTGGTTTTAATTTGTAAAAAAGCTTCATGTTACTCAGGACAAACCGGCTGTTAGAATATTTTTGCTGCTGTGAGGTCACTGGATGTTAAAGTGGTTGTAGGACCTTAAAGACAAATTAATGAATAAAAGGGAACATGAATGTTCAAGATATGTATTGATATCACACACAGAGACACACCCACACACACAGAGACACACACACACACAGATACAGATACACACATGCACACACAGAGACACACACAGAGACAAACACCCACAGACACACATGCACACATAGAGACACACACACACACAGATACACACATGCACACACACACAGAGACACACATGCACACACAGAGACATACACACACAGACACACATGCACACACAGAGACACACACACACACAGAGATACACACATGCACACACAGAGATACACACATGCACACAGATACACACATGCACACACAGAGACACACATGCACACACAGAGACACACATGCACACACAGAGACATACACACACAGACACACATGCACACACAGAGACACATGCACACACAGAGACACACACAGAGACACACACACAGACACTTTCACAGAGACACACACACACACACACAAAGACACACACACACACAAAGACACACACACACACACAGAGCAGGACAAGCGGAGCCAATCTCTCTAAAACCCGTCTCATGTGTCCTGGGAGTCACGCTGGAGGAAATATTCATCATAACTTACACAGCTGACGAAATACATTTACTCAAAATAAGTCCAGATGCTTTTGCCCTCATGATCTCTACTTATGCCAATAATCAACATAATGTCATATTTATTAGGGTCCAAGCCCGAGGATGCGTGCACCAGTAACGTGAAGCGCCCCGCGGTCCACACAACAGGGCTGTGAGACACACACACACACACACACACACACACACACACACACACACACACACACACACACACACACACACACACACAAACACACACACACACACACACACACAGAGACAGCTGTGCTGTGGAACCCTGTTGTTTTCCTAAGGATTCTTCTCTTCTTCTTCTCTTCTCCATTGTTCTTCTCCCCATAAAATCCCCCCTGCAGCCTACACCCTACATGGTGGTGGTGTCCCCTTTCCAGGACTGGTCCAAAACTCCACAAAGACCTCAGGCACCAAATTTGACCCACGTCCACCACTAGGTGGCGCTATAGCAGAGAAACGCGTTTGGCCCTATAACTCCCAAACCGTACATCGGACATTTAAAAACCACATATCCACGCGTTCCCTGGATCCAGCTGAATCTCGTGATATAGGCCACGCCCATTTCCGCCTAGACTTGTATGCTTGAAAAATTGCAATTTATCAAAAACCAACATTTTGGAACTCCTCCTAGACCGTGCAATGGATTTGCACAAAACTTGGCACATAGCATCTCCAGACCGACGTGACACAAAATTGTATAAAGATTTTTAAAAGAATAAAAATTACGCATATTACGCCCAAACAAATTTGTGTAGCTAACTATGAAAACACCGTCTTTTACATATCTCAGCCAAAATGAATGCTATCAAAGCCAAACTTTAGATTATTCCTCTGTATGACCCTCTGAGGTTCTAAAACAAACATTGGCCACTAGGGGGCGCTACAAATAAAAAAAGTTTATATCTCATGAACAGCCCATCTGAAAATTTGATGAATACCATCTAGGTCAACCCCTGAGGTGCCCCTTACAGTGGGGTACTGATTGGTTTAAGTGGGCGTGGCCTATGGGCCAATGTCACAAGCACCACATCGGGACACTTGGTGATATTTAGTGCTGTTACAGACGCTGACTGGGAAAGAAATCAGATGAAATCAAACAATGACGTGCTTTACAGACACACTGTTGCTTAGAATGAAATGTGTTGAAGTGAATAGATTTAATGTGGAGTCGGCTTCATGTGTAACAACCTCATCGGCCTTCTAAAGAGTCGACCTCATGGTAACAAAGTCCTGTAATCCTCTACAGTTGTGACGGATCAGTGAGCGTCTCCATCAGGTGGGACTCTACAGAGACCTTCTGCAGGAACACACCTGGAGACAACTGCTTTTACAGTTTTAAATTACATGACTTTTTATTATTAATAGTAGTTTATTATTGTTTTTCAGACCAGACTGTGGTAACAGTGCATCCTGGACAGAATGCTACTCTGCCATGTCGGGCTGCTGATTCCTCCATCAGAGCTTTAGAGTGGACCAGACCTGACCTGGAGCCATACGTCCTCTTCTACAGCGATAGACACCTGGTTCCATACTACCAGCATCCGTCCTATAAGGACAGGGTGGACGTGGTGGACAGAGATCTGAAGGACGGAGACATGTCTTTAACTCTGAAGAATGTGAACATCAACGACACTGGAACATACGAGTGTCGAGTTGCATCAGGTGGTTCAAGACGTACAAAGAGAGCCATCATCGACTCTGAGCCAATCAGAACCATCCGTCTACAGGTTACAGGTGAGGTAGTCTCTCTCTCTGGGTGTTTTTCTACAGGTTACAGGTGAGGTAGTCTCTCTCTGGGTGTTTTTCTACAGGTTACAGGTGAGGTAGTCTCTCTCTCTGGGTGTTTTTCTACAGGTTACAGGTGAGGTAGTCTCTCTCTCTGGGTGTTTTTCTACAGGTTACAGGTGAGGTAGTCTCTCTCTCTGGGTGTTTTTCTACAGGTTACAGGTGAGGTAGTCTCTCTCTGGGTGTTTTTCTACAGGTTACAGGTGAGGTAGTCTCTCTCTCTCTGGGTGTTTTTCTACAGGTTACAGGTGAGGTAGTCTCTCTCTGGGTGTTTTTCTACAGGTTACAGGTGAGGTAGTCTCTCTCTCTGGGTGTTTTTCAGGTTACAGGTTACAGTCTCTCTCTGGGTGTTTTTCTACAGGTTACAGGTGAGGTAGTCTCTCTCTGGGTGTTTTTCTACAGGTTACAGGTGAGGTAGTCTCTCTCTCTCTGGGTGTTTTTCTACAGGTTACAGGTGAGGTAGTCTCTCTCTCTCTGGGTGTTTTTCTACAGGTTACAGGTGAGGTAGTCTCTCTCTGGGTGTTTTTCTACAGGTTACAGGTGAGGTAGTCTCTCTCTGGGTGTTTTTCTACAGGTTACAGGTGAGGTAGTCTCTCTCTGGGTGTTTTTCTACAGGTTACAGGTGAGGTAGTCTCTCTGGGTGTTTTTCTACAGGTTACAGGTGAGGTAGTCTCTCTCTCTGGGTTTTTCTACAGGTTACAGGTGAGGTAGTCTCTCTCTGGGTGTTTTTCTACAGGTTACAGGTGAGGTAGTCTCTCTCTGGGTGTTTTTTACAGGTTACAGGTGAGGTAGTCTCTCTCTGGGTGTTTTTCTACAGGTTACAGGTGAGGTAGTCTCTCTCTGGGTGTTTTTCTACAGGTTACAGGTGAGGTAGTCTCTCTCTGGGTGTTTTTCTACAGGTTACAGGTGAGGTAGTCTCTCTCTCTCTGGGTGTTTTTCTACAGGTTACAGGTGAGGTAGTCTCTCTCTCTGGGTGTTTTTCTACAGGTTACAGGTGAGGTAGTCTCTCTCTGGGTGTTTTTCTACAGGTTACAGGTGAGGTAGTCTCTCTCTGGGTGTTTTTCTACAGGTTACAGGTGAGGTAGTCTCTCTCTGGGTGTTTTTCTCTCTGAGGTAGTGTTTTTCTACAGGTTACAGGTGAGGTAGTCTCTCTCTCTGGGTGTTTTTCTACAGGTTACAGGTGAGGTAGTCTCTCTCTCTGGGTGTTTTTCTACAGGTTACAGGTGAGGTAGTCTCTCTCTGGGTGTTTTTCTACAGGTTACAGGTGAGGTAGTCTCTCTCTGGGTGTTTTTCTACAGGTTACAGGTGAGGTAGTCTCTCTCTGGGTGTTTTTCTACAGGTTACAGGTGAGGTAGTCTCTCTCTGGGTGACTCATGTGTTTTATTATCTTCAGGTCCAAAAAGTGGTCACCCCAAGGATGGAAACTTCCCAGGCCAATATGGAGGACTGGCAGCAGTTGCTCTGTTTCTTGTAGCTGTTGTTGTGGTTGGTGTCCTGACATATCATGATTATGATGATGATGATGTAACACTCTACCAGTCCCCCCCTGCTTATGAATTGATGTAAGACATCACAGTTCCTACCAATATGTATCTTGCACTACACTTGTGTGTACTACAAGTCTATTTGTTGAATGTAGAGAGTTAACACCTACTGAAGTCAAATTCCTTGTGTATGTGAGTATACTTGGCCAGTACATCTGATTCGGATGCTGGGAAGTTTAAGAAATAATAATCATATTTTATTTGTGATATTTTGTGAGTAGACTCTGAATCTGCAATAGTTCTGTTAGGTACGTCTGGTACATTTTCCTCTGAAGTACAAGTACACAGTGACGCTGTAGTATACAGTACAGTTAGTTGCATATGAAGTGCCTTAGCGTTACAGTGGTTCTGCAGAAAGCTCCAAGCAGCCATCTTAACATGCCGACTAATGTTTTAGAATCAGTTCTCCTTCCTGTGTGTGTGTTCGGTCAGGTGATTTCAGGTGATCATTTGGTATTCTTGTTTTTTCTCTCATCCCTTTCCATCTCGTGTCATTTGTTTATGTTTATAGATGCTGCTAATGTGCGATACCTCTGGGGAACTGAGCTTAAATAGGACAATAAGCTGTATTTATTATCTAAAAGGTAGAATGGCATGATGTTTGCAAAAGGAAATGTGTTATTTTGTGTGAATTACGGTATACGACTGACAGGAGCGTACTAGTTAGTGTGCTCATATGCTCATTTTCAGGTTCATGATTGTACTAAGAGGTTATATTTGAAAAGGTTTACATGGTTTAATTTTCAAAAGAAACTATGGTGTTTTTCTACCTAGATTTTTCACCTTGTAACCTATAATGTGCACAAAAAAGATATTTAACCCAGGAAAGGAAATGGAAGAAGCCAAAGAGCATAATATGAGCCCTTTAATAAAAAAGACTTGAACTTTGAATCATTTGATCGCCATGTTTTGCTACTTTTGTGTAGAAAACGTCTCCGAGAGTCAATAAAGTATTCTGAATCTGATATTCATTGTTTTTATTTTTATTAGCAGTTCACATTTTGTTCTTTCGGCTGACCCCAGGTCTGCTGTGTCACATGTGTCCCACACCACTTCGTTCTCTGTCCACTGTGGTACTTGTACACATCAGGTCCAGTACATACAGTGAGGAAAATAAGTATTTGAACACCCTGCTATTTTGCAAGTTCTCCCACTTAGAAATTATGGAGGGGTCTGAAATTGTCCTCGTAGGTGCATGTCCACTGTGAGAGACATAATCTAAAAAAACATCCAGAAATCACAATGTATGATTTTTTAACTATTTATTTGTATGATACAGCTGC
>JAEKDQ010000463.1:0-47500 GCA_026937815.1 Etheostoma perlongum
CCACATCACCTTCCTCGTCTGGACTGTTTGTTTGCTCTTGTGTTGGTTTTGTTCTGCTTACCTCAGAATTAAATCCATTGTGTACATCACTCCATCTTGTGGTCGTTCTGTGTCTGGGTCCAACACCTACACCTAACAGGTCCAGGGATGTGAGACTAAATGAGAAGGTTATGAAACCAATGTAAGCTATAATAAAAAACATTAGGCCTACATATTAAGGAGTAACACAAACTGTCCTTTATTAGAGAAGGATAAGCAACAAGAAAATGAAATCATGAATGTATTGATCTCTGACTAGTCTGCCATTATTATCATCTGGGAATATCGCTACATTAATATCGTCACACTTAATCTTCGGAGCGCGTCCTGTAACCTGAAGCTGAGACCACGGACGCTGCGCTGCTCATCTCTACTTTTACAGAGAGAGTGGACACTGACGCGACTCACAGGTCTGCCGGCAGGCAGCGGCCACCGGGCAGCGGCCGCACGCCAGGCAACCTCGAAACAGTACAGTTGTCCCCCCGGGAAAAGTCCCACTCCGCTTCAGGATGCCAGCGCAACCATTTCTAACCATCTAAACTGTAGTAGGGTTTAAATCAAACTCGCGACAACAATAGTGACAAGTAGGCGAATGCATGTTAATGAAAATAAAGCAGAAGACATGCAGAAGACAACGGAATAACTGTTAAACACGTTTATTTCGGCTCAGACGGCAGCTGATTTGACACATGAGACTCCAGGATTAATTTTAGCCTGGCTGTTAGCCTGCTCTGGACCAGGCTAGCCAAAGAATAAATCTCCATGGTTACTTGGCTGGGCTTAATTCAATCTGGTTTCGTGCAACCGAGTCAAAGCTAAATTCATCCAGGATAACTTGAATATCCCGGCTTAATCCCTTATCCTAGTTTCGTGCATTAGGCCTCAGGGGCCTATTGCACGAAAGTAGAATAAAGATATCCAGGATAAATGAAAAAGCGCAGCTTGACTTAGTGTGATCCGCTCATCGCGGCTTAATCGGTTGCACGTTTGCCGAGCCAGGATGAACAGGTGAAGCTATGTCAAGCCAGGTGTAGATAGCTGGGATAAGTGCACGTTCACGGCTTTCTCAAATAGACCACGGTATCGATCACAGATTTACTGATGCAGAGATGGAGAAGACGCATGCGCCATATGTTTCACCCAATGAGCAGCAGCTTCTAATGGAAAGTAACGAGGAGGGGAAGAATATGCAAAAAGGGAAATACAGCTCTTATCAAACGGAGAGAAAAAGCCCAACATAGCGGACCCGACTGAATGTGTGAGGGTGTAAAAATATCTGCTTAGCCTATAGTTACTCCACATTTTTACAAAGTTGTAGGCTACACTGTGTTTTAATTGCTTTAAATATGCTAGTTTCATGTTTCTGTTTTTATGTGATAAATGTGCTTGTTTTACTGTAAAGTGTCTTTGACTAGCCTACCATGTAAAGCACTATATAAATAAAATGTATTATTATTTAGGCTTTACCTTAAAAGTGATGTTGGAGCTAAATCCTGCTCCATTCTCAGGGTTCATTCAATTAGTAGTCAAAATCTCAGATGTTGAAATGTGAATCCATTTTATTACATAGGATATCCTAGAGACAAAGTTACCTGGATCAAGCTGTCGCAGCTCTCCCCTTCCTTTGTCTCACTCTCTGGCTCTCAGACCCCCAGTATTATCTCACAAAGGGTGGGGTCTTGTGCTTCTTCCTTATCTTTTAGTTGGGATGTGACTGAGGGTTTATGACCCTCAGAGACTTGGAAAGCAACAGAGCAGTTGGGCCATAAAGGGTGACTGAAACCAGAGACAGGGTGTCTCTAACATCATCAATTCAGCTTATGACACATTTGTAGAGCTGGGTTATAACAAAATGTACCAGAACATCTTATATTATAAAACAAAAGTATTGCTAAACAACAAACTTAATGCATGACCCACATGTCTTCATTTATGTTGAAATAATGCTTTTACCTTTTAGCTTGAATGTATAATGCAAATCACCCACAATGTTTAAGCACATATAAAATTTAAAATTCCAACAATCCCTCATTTGATCTCACGTCCGTGAGATCATCAATTAAATGTTTACTCATCCTTTGACCCGATCATAATGTCGTCAACATATTAAATCTCAGTACTTTGCAATACCTGATCTATCCCTACCAAATCATCTCTTAACACTTTATTGAAAATGTGAGGACTGTGTTTAATCCATCTGTATTAACATAGTTGCCACCGATCTTGCTTGAAACTATAACAGGAAATTTAATGCAAATGTTACACAATTTTATAAGACCCCAAAAAATGTAATTTTCCATACCAAATTGCTTATATCTTTGAGGCATGTCTTAACCCTTTATACATGTTTGTTTACATGAACTTTACCTTATGTGTAGAGTAAGAATAAGTAACTCTAAAATATTAGTTTTTCCCAGTATTGTATGTGTGTTTTCAGAATCTGAGTCTGTAAGTGGCAAATCTCCCTCCACGTGTGCGTCTGAAGTACCAGAACCAGGAGGTCTCTCGCTCCCCCCTTCTCCTTATCAGTCCATCTTCTGTTCGTCGGTCTGTACCTCAGTGTCTCTGTTTATGGTGTAGCAGGCCTCAGGGTCACATGGTTGACCCCTGCAGAGCCCTCTCACCATCAGCGTCAGCAAGGCCCCACTGCTTGCTCTGCGGTCCAGCACAGCACACTTACAGATGTTGCGATTACTATCAAACATTTAGCCCTGGTCCACTTTTCATGTCACTTTGGGCCAAGAATCGCAGCCAGACCATGAACTATGGTCTAGCTGTGCGGTGGTCTGAGGTGCTGTGATGGTTGTTGTCATTCTTCTGGTACAGATTGTCTCTGATCCTGTAGCTGGAGGAGCGAGATGGACCGGATTCTGACACAACGAGGCACTGTGTGGCACAAAACAGAACTCCAAAAAGCATTATCTTTTCTTTTATCCATATTCATTTAGTGTATGTCACTCATTATTGTAAAATAACATTTCTGTCCCTCTTGCTGGTTTAACTCTATAAAATCCATGCAAACATTCTAAAGAGAAACATTGGTTTTGGAACTTATCTCTTCTAAGCCTCAGTTTACATTACGGGTCATGTTTCTGCACAAATCAAAACAAAATTGTAGAGTAGTTTTAATATCCTTAATGCTGTGGACACTGTATTTTTGCTACTGTATCCCTCTTTTTGAGTTATGACTCCTACAGCATACCTATTCATAATTATGGGGCAGTTTTAGCCATTAACACACTGTCTTGCGTTACAAGCTTAATCTTGATCTTAAAAGCAACAAAACAAAAAGTCAAAACAGAAAAAGAAAAGAATCACCCAAATAAAATGTTTTCAACATCAACTTAATAGTTTAAACAATTTGTCATATAAAAACTCAAAATACAAACAAAATCTACAATTAAGCTTCACTGAAAAGGCTCATTCGAGCACCACATCAAATACACATAGAATGGAATCTCATATCAGCTTGGATTGGTTTCAGTCTTATCTCAACCAATAAACTTAGATGAATTATAACAAAAAGAATGTTTCTTTAATTTTCTATTTTTGGGTTGCAACAAACATCTGTACTAATTAATGTCTAATGTACTCTTTATGACCTGTAGTCCTATTAACAGTAGAATCTACTGTAGCACCTATTGGTTCAGTCTATCCAGTTTGTTACCTGATATGAGAACATATCTCATTATACTGTGTGATTTATGATCAAAATCTTCACTGAGCTGCAGGTCTACTGCAACCCCTCTTTACTTTATGCATAACTCTTTTTATCTTATCCTCTATACGTGTGTGTTTTCTTGAAAGAACCCACACTTCAGCTGTCCTCTAGACCTCTGAAAAGAAAGAATGATTTCTCTCTTCTTTTGTTTCACTTTACTTTCAAGAATTCTTAATCTATGACATTAATTCAAAAATGTTTCTACAATAGGGTCAGTCATATTAATAGAAAGGAATATTATCATTTCACTGTTCTAAGGTTAAAGTCCCAATTCCAAACTGTAAATATCTTATTATTTCTGTTACCAACAAAATTCCCCTAAATATTGCCCATATAAGACAAGTATCACAAAAGTACTGCATGTACTTATGGTATGAAAAGGTAACAATATAGGAAGCCTCACATTTTTCTTTCTTTAAACTGGAAATGATCAAAACCGTTTTCTATCACCTAAGTGATTTAACCAAGTAACTCTTCCATGCACATTTTTTTTTAGATTCAATTCAATTCAATTTTATTTATAGTATCATCAATACATTAACTTAAGTGTGATTCTTTGCTTCACCTACATCTTCCTCACAACAACATAATTCTTAGTTTTATCAGATCTCTTTTTTTTTTTTTTTTCTTTCTTCAATTTAACCCTTGTGTTACCTTTTGGTTAATACTCGTTACTGCCAGACCAATTCTTTCTCCTTATCTGTGTTTTTTACAACTCCCTCTGTGGAAGGGGTCATAAGGACAGCCTGCTGGTGCAGCACCCTGTGTCCCCCTTCCTTCCCTTCAACTCATGTTAACATAAAATGTTTAAATAAACATTTCTCCATTATTTTCTCTACTGGCATTAATAGGATACTTCAAAGCCCTTAAGTCCCATACCTTAAAATGGCTGTTGTATAAGATGGCTAGCTATCATTAAATCTAAATCCTTTTTCCTAAAATGTTACACAATTTCCCTCTTTATCCTAGTTGGACTTTTCTCAGCCTCCGTAAATACTACTCGGGTCTGACAGGACATATTACTATAATTTTGATCCATCTTCTAATTGCAGACATACAACAATTAAAGCAAGACATACAGACATACAGACATACATAGAAACATATATCAACTGTACCCAATGTTGTTGCTTGCTCTCGCTCCGCGGCAGCGGAGTTGACTGTGAGTGGAGAGGGGCGGAGGGGCTTGAGAGCGTGCATTTCTCATCTCCCTCTGAACCCTCTGTTTTGGCGTTGTTCACTGATTTAGTTAGATCATCCTGTAATTTATGCATTCCGTCCCACAGTGGACAGAACCACGGCTTCTCAGTATTTGTTGGGTATTTTTGTACTACAGGATCTAAATTGTCCTGTGCTTGTTTTATGCGCACATCCACGGCCGCGTGTTTCAACGTTACCATGGTTACGGTCCTGATTCCAACAGACCTTCCTCCTGCATCTTAGCCTCCGCCATACTATTCCCCTTTTTTTAAATTTTTATTCATTTTTCAGATTACTTTCGTTTCTATTTGTCCAATTAGAAACTACGTTCACGTCACCCGAACGCTACACCTTCATGTATCCCCTGTTTGAAATACACTACCCTTCATCTGATTCACCAGACTACTTTCGTTTCTATTTGTCCAATTTAGAAACTACGTTCACCCTCCGGATCCTACACCTTCATGTATTTCGCTTTAAATACACTACCCTTCATCTGAAATATATACAGACTACTTTCATTTCTATGTCCCAATGTAGAAACTACGTTCATGATCCAGACGTTACACCTTCATGTATCTTACTTTAAATACACTACCCTTCATCTGAAATATATACAGACTACTTTCATTTCTATGTCCCAATGTAGAAACTACGTTCACGTCTTATTGGAGGCTACACCTTCATATATTCCCTCTTTGAAATACATTACCCTTCATCTGGTTTACTAACTACTTGCAAGTACTACGTTTTCAAACTTAAACTATATGTTACACATTAAAATTTAAAACTTTTTCACACATCAACATCTTATCAAATTTTCTTGTCAATTTTAGCAACTAGGATACAGGCACGTTCCACATTCAGATTTTGTACATTTCCAATGCTGCAGATTTGATATTAACAGGTTCTGCTTTACCTTTCCTTTGTGCCCGGGCTGAATGTGGAGACGCATCTCGTCCTAGTTGTTCACTTACTCAAGGATGGGTCTGTGCCTTCCTCGAGCCCCACGTTGGGCGCCAAATTGTTGGAGCTAAATCCTGCTCCATTCTCAGGGTTCATTCAATTAGTAGTCAAAATCTCAGATGTTGATATGTGAATCCATTTTATTACATAGGATATCCTAGAGACAAAGTTACCTGGATCAAGCTCTCGCAGCTCTCCCCTTCCTTTGTCTGACCCTTTTGCCCTCAGACCCCCAGTATTATCTCACAAAGGGTGGGGTCTTGTGCTTCTTCCTTATCTTTTAGTTGGGATGTGACTGAGGGTTTATGACCCTCAGAGACTTGGAAAGCAACAGAGCAGTTGGGCCATAAAGGGTGACTGAAACCAGAGACAGGGTGTCTCTAACATCATCAATTCAGCTTATGACACATTTGTAGAGCTGGGTTATAACAAAATGTACCAGAACATCTTATATTATAAAACAAAAGTATTGCTAAACAACTTAATGTAACAAACAACAAACTATAAACTTATAACAACAAACTTAATGCATGACCCACATGTCTTCATTTATGTTGAAATAATGCTTTTACCTTTTAGCTTGAATGTATATCACCCACAATGTTTAAGCACATATAAAATTTTAAATTCCAACAGTGAGCAGAGGGAATAATGTTCCTCGGGAAATGGACCCTAATGACTAGGCTTAATTTCAAACCCTTATTCACAACGCGAGTTTTACAACCATATGCACAAATCTCTATAAGCTATGTCTAATTCTTTGTACAATTAATGTTCATACAGAACGATCAGAAAGGGACAACAACTAGAAAAAGAAGTGAATTACTTTAATACACGCTGTGAGCATATGTAAAACAATATTCATGTTTTTTTATTCTTCTGACAAGTGACGCACCAAAATAAAATGATTAAGAAGCATTGTGGTGTTCCCGGTGTGATGAATGATAACTCCACTACATACGTCCTGTATATAGGCCACGTTATTGGTCCAGGGATGGGAGAATAATTGAGAAGGTTATGAAACCAATGTAAGCTATAATAAAAAAAACATTAGGCCTACATATTAAGGAGTAACACAAACTGTCCTTTATTAGAGAAGGATAAGCAACAAGAAAATGAATCATGAATGTATTGATCTCTGACCAGTCTGCCATTAATATTATCTGGGAATATCGCTGCATTAATATCGTCACACTTAATCTTCGGAGCGCGTCCTGTATAAACCTAAAGCTGAGACCACGGACGCTGCGCTGCTCATCTCTACTTTTACAGAGAGAGTGGACACTGACACGACTCTCAGGTCTGCCGGCAGGCAGCGGCCACCGTCAACGTGAACTAACGTTATTAAACACCAGCTCGATGTGCAGTTCTGTTTTTAACAGTTGTAGCTCTTCAGATCCGCCGGTAAATGACCTTGAATTACTCTCCCACGCGAGAAGCGGCAGAGAAAGGTAAGAAATGCAGGCTGCAGAACCGGTGATAGGAGCTACATGCTAGGCTAGTGAGAGGCACGCACACAAACCTACGCTTTTCGTCACGAGTGCAAGATCACTTAGCAATGAACTTGGAAGTTAACACATCTACGCTTCTGAATAAACACTGCTGCGTTCCGATCATCACGGAACCATGGCAGACTACTCCAAGAGCATATGGCTGCAGCCTGGAGCGTCCCATGTCATCTGTCCCGTTTCATGCGGAGGTGTGTCCAACGGTAAATTCAGAGGGTCAAACATAGGAAATCCCGATTAATTTTCCAGACGGGTAAATTCGTGACCACATTTGTTGCAATCAATTGAAAAACTTTAAAAACTGTTAAAGTAACAATTTTGCCATACATATAGTTTGCTGATTTCTGAATGTTATGGTTGTGTTGACAAGATAAATGCAGACTATTGTCTGGAACAAAATAAGCCTGCATCAACTATCATGCTAATTAATAAAATACTTTAAAAAAATATGTCTACAAGATAAATGCAGACTATCATACTGATGAAAAAAAAAAACCCACTTAAAATATATGTTTGTCTATAAAATAAATGCAGATTATAGGCAAACTAAAAAAAAAAAAAATCCTTCTGCCATCCCAGAGTTTCTACTTTTCAAAATAAAAGATCGCATCTGGATTAAAATACAATCTCTCTTACTTTTCAAAGTAAAAGCTCCCGTCAACTGTCATGCTAATGAATAAAATATTTGGTATTTTTTTTTTAATATTTAAAAATAAATGTCTGTCTCCAAAATAAATGCAGATTATAGGCAAACAAAAAAAATCGCTTGTTATAGCTTCTATAGCTGCTCAAGTTGCAGCTATAGAAGGAATTTCTCTCCCGACAGAGGTCAAGCATTTGGTTTGGTTTTTAATTTTTTGCCCCCTTTCATTCAATACAACATAAAATACAATAGAACCGCGGTGGAGGAAGAACAATACAATTGCATTCTGGCCCAAGGCTGTGGCAGCAGAGATACGCAGTCGAATGCAGGACGGGTCCCAGAGACCCGAAGGCCGAGGCCGCGGTAGTAGAAAAATACAACCGCGTTCTGCACCAGGTCTCAGAGACCCGACAGCATTCTGCCCCGGGTCCCAGAGACCCGACAGCCAAGGCCACGGTAGTAGAAAAATACAACCGCGTTCTGCCCCGGGTCCCAGAGACCCGACAGCATTCTGCCCCGGGTCCCAGAGACCCGACAGCATTCTGCCCCGGGTCCCAGAGACCCGACAGCATTCTGCCCCGGGTTCCAGAGACCCGACAGCCGAGGCCGCAGTAGGCCTAGTAGAAAAATACAACCGCATTCTGCCCCGGGTCTCAGAGACCCGACAGCATTCGGCCCCAGGTCCCAGAGACCCGACAGCCAAGGCCACGGTAGTAGAAAAATACTCGGCCCCGGGTCTCAGACCCGACAGCATTGTGCCCCGGGTCTCAGAGACCCGACAGCATTCGGCCCCGGGTCTCAGACCCGACAGCATTCTGCCCCGGGTCCCAGAGACCCGACAGCCGAGGCCGCGGTAGTAGAAAAATACAACCGCGTTCTGCCCCGGGTCTCAGAGACCCGACAGCATTCTGCCCCGGGTCCCAGAGACCCGACAGCATTCTTCCCCGGGTCCCAGAGACCCGACAGCATTCGGACCCGGGTCTCAGAGACCCGACAGCATTGTGCCCCGGGTCCCAGAGACCCGACAGCCAAGGCCGCGGTAGTAGAAAAATACAACCGCATTCTGCCCCGGGTCTCAGAGAGCCGACAGCATTCGGCCCCGGGTCCCAGAGACCAGACAGCCGAGGCAGCGCCAGTAGAGCTCTACAGTCGAATGTTCTCGCCATGCTGATAAGCATTAGAATATAAAATTAAAAAGAGTCTTGGAAAGAGTGTAACATGTTTATTTTTGTATTCTTGTTTTTGTTGTGTGCAGAATCAGATCCTTGTTATCCCTCCTCAGGAGATGCTGCCGTTAGTTGGCAGAAATGCGTCGCTGATGCAGGTTTCATCAGATGTAGCTACGTTAATATGGAACACCACAAGCATAACATTCAGAAATCAGCAAACTATATGTATGTAAACTGTTACTTTAACAGTTATTAACGTTTTTCAATTGATTGCAACAAATGTGGTCACGAATTTACCCGTCTGGAAAATTAATCGCAATGTCGTGTTTTTGACCCTCTGAATTTGCCGTTGGACACACCTCCGCATGAGACGGACGGCATTACATGGGACGCTCCAGGCTGCAGCCACCCATCTCGACTACTCCGGAGGAGGCTAACTACGGGCGCCGTTTGTAAAGCGGCTCATGCTGAAAAATGACAGCAACATTTTGTCACATTTAGCTTTAAATAATGTTTAAAAACTGGTCTGAAATTTTGAGGGTTACTTTCTTGCACATTTACAACAATATTTGTCAACTTGGAAATATTTTAAATAGTTAAATCCAAATATTAAATATTACACCTAAATGTTAAATCTTAAATCTAAATGTTAAATCTTAAATCTAAATGTTAAATCTAAATCTAAATGTTAAATCTAAATCTAAATGTTAAATCTAAATCTAAATATTAAATCTAAATCTAAATGTTAAATCTAAATGTTAAATCTAAATCTAAATGTTAAATCTAAATATTAAATCTAAATGTTAAATCTAAATCTAAAATCTAAATCTAAATGTTAAATCTAAATGTTTGGAGTGAAACTAAATATTTAGCTAATATGCAAATGAAATGCCGGTAACCGGAAATAACAAAATAAAAGCTCGAGGAGGTCAGTGTATGTTTATATTGTCAAATAACTAATACAAATCATCTCATCCGGGGATATAGACACTTGAACTTGGATAAACGTGATAATAACTACCTAAAATAATAAACACAGTTGGAGAAACTGTATTTGAAGAGTACTTTGAGTTTTTAGTGTCACTTTTATGAATGGTGCCAGACTTATGACCTGTAACCACTATAGCCAGCCACCAGGGGCTCACTTTGACTGGTCTGTCACGTTCGCTTGCAGTAGCTAGCATTGGATTGTTGTCAAGGTAGTAGCAAATCTCTACTATGCTAGCTACGTGTTTTGGAAAACATACTTACCGAGGTGGCCTGCGACGGCCCTGAGGCTGTTGCTGTCGCTGTTGAATAAGTTTGTACAGCCACCGGGGACGGCTCTGCTGATGTTCTCGGCTAACGCTGATTCGTTGGACATTTCGCAGTGTGACCATGGCCGACAGTACCGTGCCTTGTCGGGGCGGGCGGGGATAGATAGGCTCTTGCTGACCATAATGCAAGCAAACGTGACAGACCAGTCAAAGTGAGCCCCTGGTGGCTGGCTATAGTGGTTACAGGTCATAAGTCCGGCACCATTCATAAAAGTGACACTAAAAATTGAAAGTACTCTTCAAATACAGTTTCTCCAACTGTGTTTATTATTTAAGGTAGTTATTATCACGTTTATCCAAGTTCAAGTGTCCATATCCCCGGATGAGATGATTTTTATTCGTTATTTGACAATATAAACATACACTGACCTCCTCGAGCTTTTTATTTTGTTACTTGGGGCGGCTGTGGCTCAGCGGTAGAGCGGTTGCCTGCCAATTGGAAGGTTGGTGGTTCAATCCCTGGCCCTGCAGTCCCATGTCGAAGTGTCCTTGGGCAAGACACTGAACCCCAAGTTGCCCCGATGCTGCCCATCGGAGTGTGAATGTGTGTGCATGTTTATCTGATGAGCAGGTGGCACCTTGTACGGCAGCCTCGACCACAGTGTATGAATGTGTGTGAATGGTGAATGTAAAAGCGCTTTGAGTAGTCGTTAAGACTAGAAAAGCGCTATATATAAATACAGCACGTTTACATTTACTTCCGGTTACCGGCATTTCATTTGCATATTAGCTAAATATTTAGTTTCACTCGAAACATTTAGATTTAACATTTAGATTTAACATTTAGATTTAACATTTAGATTTAGATTTAGATTTAACATTTAGATTTAGATTTAATATTTAGATTTAACATTTAGATTTAGATTTAACATTTAGATTTAAGATTTAACATTTAGGTGTAATATTTAATATTTGGATTTAACTATTTAAAATATTTCCAAGTTGACAAATATTGTTGTAAATGTGCAAGAAAGTAACCCTCAAAATTTCAGACCAGTTTTTTAACCCTCGCGCAGCCCTCGCGGGTCACACAGACCCGGCGGGCCCGACTCGCAAGTGCAAGTCCTCGGACTGAGGTTCCGCGTAGCCCAGACTATTGCATAACAAGGGATTATATGGCACAATGGAGGACAAGGGAAGAGACAAGAGGACAGGAGGACAGGAGGACAATGACATACAACGAGACGAAAGCTCGGCCTGCGTGCATGTTGTTGTGTCTCTGTGCGGCTGCCCTACCGGTGGGTCAATGTGACCCTATCTGCTGCTGCCCTACCGGTGGGTCAATGTGACACGAGATTGTACAGAGTTACGGTGGGTCAATGTGACATGAGATTGTACAGAGTTACGGTGGGTCAATGTGACCCTATCGGCTGCTGCCCTACCACCGGTGGGTCAATGTGACCCTATCTGCTGCTGCCCTACCGGAGGACAATCACATACAATAGCACGGCCTCCCTACCGGTGGGTCAATGTGACCCTATCTGCTGCTGCCCTACCGGAGGACAATCACATACAATAGCACGGCTGCCCTACCGGTGGGTCAATGTGACCCTATCGGCTGCTGCCCTACCACCGGTGGGTCAATGTGACACGAGATTGTACAGAGTTACGGTGGGTCAACGTGACCCTATCGGCTGCTGCTGCCCTAACACCGGTGGGTCAATGTGACCCTATCGGCTGCTGCCCTACCACCGGTGGGTCAATGTGACACGAGATTGTACAGAGTTACGGTGGGTCAATGTGACCCTATCGGCTGCTGCTGCCCTACCACCGGTGGGTCAATGTGACACGAGATTGTACAGAGTTATGGTGGGTCAATGTGACCCTATCGGCTGCTGCTGCCCTACCACCGGTGGGTCAATGTGACCCTATCTGCTGCTGCTGCTGCCCTACCGGAGGACAATCACATACAATGACACGAAAGCTCGGCCTGCGTGCATGTTGTTGTTGTTGTTGTTGTTGTTGTTGTTGTTGTTGTTGTTGTTGTTGTTGTTGTGTCTCTGTGCGGCTGCCCTACCACCGGTGGGTCAATGTGACCCTATCGGCTGCTGCCCTACTGGTGGGTCAATGTGACACGAGATTGTACAGAGTTACGGTGGGGGTCAATGTGACCCAATCGGCTGCTGCTGCTGCTGCTGCCCTACCGGAGGACAATCACATACAATGACACGAAAGCTCGGCCTGCGTGCATGTTGTTGTTGTTGTTGTGTCTCTGTGCGGCTGCCCTACCACCGGTGGGGTCGATGTGACCCTTTGGATTTGATGACTCTGTCTGATTTAGTGTGTGCATGTACTATTGGGTATGGGTTGCTCACGGGGTCCTGACCGGTGATGATTGTATTTGCTGTGTGTCTCGCTTGCCCGATGGTGTATACGCCACAGGTCTCTGACCCCCGTGAATGTATTCAGTAATGATCACGATGAACAATAAAGGTCCGTTTGACACTGTGGGAGACGATTACTTTATTCACATGAGATTGTACAGAGTTACGGTGGGTCAATGTGACCCCATAATGATCACAATGAACAATAAAGGTCCGTTTGACACTGTGGGACACGCATTACTTTATTCACACGAGATTGTACAGAGTTACGGTGGGTCAATGTGACCCCATAATGATCACGATGAACAATAAAGGTCCGTTTGACACTGTGGGAGACGTATTACTTTATTCACATGAGATTGTACAGAGTTACGGTGGGTCAATGTGACCCTATCGGCTGCCCTACCGCAGGTGGGTCAATGTGACCCCATAATGATCACGATGAACAATAAAGGCCCGTTTGACACTGTGGGAGACGCATTACTTTATTCACATGAGATTGTACAGAGTTACGGTGGGTCAATGTGACCCTATCGGCTGCTGCCCTACCACCGGTGGGTCAACGTGACCCTATCGGCTGCTGCCCTACCACCGGTGGGTCACTCAGCTTTCATTCGCTTTCCGAATATTAGGATTCGCTTTCCAAAGAAACCCAGACCTAAGATTCGCTTTCCAATGAAACCCAGACCTAGGATTCGCTTTCCAAAGAAACCCAGACCTAAGATTCGCTTTCCAATGAAACCCAGACCTAAGATTCGCTTCCGATGAAACCCAGACCTAGGATTCGCTTCCAAAGAAACCCAGACCTAAGATTCGCTTCCGATGAAACTCAGACCTAAGATTCGCTTTCCGATGAAACTCGGAAACCTTTCCAATGAAACTCAGACCTAAGATTCGCTTTCCAATGAAACTCAGACCTAAGATTCGCTTTCCAATGAAACTCGGACCTAGGATTCGCTTTCCGAATCTTAGGATTCGCTTTCCAAAGAAACCCAGACCTAGGATTCGCTTTCCAAAGAAACCCAGACCTAAGATTCGCTTTCCGATGAAACTCAGACCTAAGATTCGCTTTCCGATGAAACTCGGACCTAGGATTCGCTTTCCAATGAAACTCAGACCTAAGATTCGCTTTCCAATGAAACTCAGACCTAAGATTCGCTTTCCAATGAAACTCGGACCTAGGATTCGCTTCCGAATCTTAGGATTCGCTTTCCAAAGAAACCCAGACCTAAGATTCGCTTTCCGATGAAACTCAGACCTAGGATTCGCTTTCCAAAGAAACCCAGACCCAAGATTCGCTTTCCGATGAAACTCAGACCTAGGATTCGCTTTCCAAAGAAACCCAGACCCAAGATTCGCTTTCCGAAGACGCGCAGGCCGACCGACAGTGACCTCGCAGAACATCTGGTACTAGGCCTACTAAACGATATCCGGATCACAAGGAGGGCACGGGCATCACGCGGTACACAACTATAATGTCCTCAGCAGGTATAAGCCATGGTGGTACGTTATCAACACCGGAGCGTGCCAACCAGGAGGACTATCCGTCAGATGGAAGCAACGCTCACGAATATGGACCTGAAGGCACCGGAGGACACGACATAGAAGAAGAAGAAGAAGAAGAAGAAGAAGAAGAAGAAGAAGAACAAGAAGAAGAAGAAGAAGAACAAGAAGAAGAAGAACAAGAAGAAGAAGAACAAGAACAAGAAGAAGAAGAACAAGAAGAAGAAGAAGAAGAAGAAGAAGAAGAAGAAGAAGAACGCCAACAACGACGACACCAACGACGGCAACAACGATTTAAAACGAAAACAACAACAACAACAACAACAACAACAACAACAACAACAACAAGATGTATGGCAGCCACCCCGTGATCTAATGTCGAAAAACCAAACTCGTGTGGTGCACACGTCGCGTTTGTCAACCGCAACCGCAACGGAGACATGTACCTGAGCCCATATACCCCGGGCCCACCCGTGCACGCGGTGTCACTGGTGCGTGATATGAACTCGGCTTTCGGGTTGTTTCTTACGCCCTTTTCGAAAAAGATCATACTCGAGATGACCAATCTCGAGGCACAGCGCACCGGTTTCGGACAGCGGAACGCGTGGTGGCGGGCGGGCATGAGCGTCGAAGGCGCGCGCATATGTTGGACTGCTCATCTTGGCTGGCGTGTACAGGTCCCGTGGGGAGGCCGCTGCCAGTCTCTGGCACGCGGAAAGCGGCCGTGCGATATTCCGGGCGACCATGCCGCTCAAAGTATTCTACGCCTACTCAAAGCTGCTGCGTTTCGACGACCGTGAGACGAGAGCCCAGAGATGCTCTTCTGACAAGCTAGCCGCGGTTAGACAGCTGTGGGACAGATGGTCCGCGAGGCTGCCGTACATGTACAACCGGGCCCGGATGTCACGGTGGACGAACAGCTGGTTCCTTTCAGAGGTAAATGAAAAAAAAAAAAATGAAATGTACAAAGACGACATTGAAGCGAAAAGCGAGACAAGCAAAGTAGTACAAGTCCACCAATATAATGTGTTTATTATGTGTCTCTTTATTGCCTCTTCATTCATTCATTCATTCATTCATTCATTCGTTCATTCGTTCATTCATTCATTCACTCCTTCATTCATTCGTTCACTCCACTCACTCGTCAGCCAATGTTTCTCAGGGACAGAAACCTATATAACACATCTGCCATGTCTCCATCTCTCTCAGGTCGCTGTCCCTTTAGACAATACATGCCCAGCAAACCGGCCAAGTACGGAATCAAGACCTGGGTCGCCTGCGATGCTAAATCCAGCTACGCGTGGAAGATGCAAGTCTACGTGGGCAAGGACACGCCTCCGGCAACAACAACAACAACAACAACAACAACAACAACAACAACAACAACAACGGGCGCCTCGGCTGCTCCGCGATGTGAGAAGAACCAAGGCGCGCGCGTAGTACTGGACCTCACAGAGGGCCTATCCGGACCGCGTAACGTCACCTGTGATAACGTCTTCACCTTCTTCACAGCGGCTCACGCAGACAGGTCTGACCATGCTCGGGACTGTTCGCAAAAACAAACCCGAACTTCCGCCCGAGCTGCTCGCGACCAAGGGCAGACCCGTGTTGTCTTCCCGGTTCGCCTTCACCGGCACGGGTGCGAGCACCACCACCACCACCCTTGTCTCTTACATGCCGAAGAAGAACAGGAACGTGCTTGTCATGACCACGCTACCGTGGTGCGAACATTCCCCGGTCTGGCGCTGCGTCCGCGCCGGCTCGCCTTCCTCAACCGGGCTCAGTGAACGCTCCGATCGGAAGCCCAACCTGATACTCAGGTACAACGCCACCAAGGGAGGTGTGGATAACCTGGACAAGGTCATCTCCACCTACAGCTGCAGGAGAATGACCTCCCGCTGGCCCATGGCCGTATTCCACAACATACTCGATGTGTCCGCGCACAACGCTTACGTGATATGGCGAGAGATGAACCCAGACTGGCTCGGGTAATCGGAACAAGCGCAGGGTGTTCCTTGAACAGCTGGGCAAAGCGCTCGTCACCCCGCTCATAGAGAAAAGACAGGCCCTGCCGCGATCCGAGGCCTCCGCCGCGCTAGTGAGGACCATTAGAACTGCGTGCGGGCCACCTGACCCTCCGCCACACGAGACTGTTCGCGAGGGGGTACCACCGACGGAAGTGAGTAAAAGAAAGAGGTGCCAGATTTGCCCATCTAAGAAGGACAGTAAAACCTACACCACGTGCCAGGGCTGTCAGAAATACATATGCAGGAGCTGCGCACTCCCGATGAGCGGCGCGTCCGTCCGTGCGCGTAACGGCACTGACATATAATGCTATACAACAGACAGGACAGCGCGAGGGTTAACGGACGATCTGGCGGCATCTGCTGGACATGATACTGTCCTGTCCTATAGGGGGCGTTTTTAAAATCCAATACCTAAATGGGACATCCCCCGAGGAAGGGAAGGGGACATCCCCGAGGAAGGGAAGGACTACCAATAACCACACAGAGACAGTTGCAGTTTTATATATCTTTATTTGTTCCCTGCGGCCCAACTGCGGTGTTTCCCATGTGAGATACAACAGGCCTGTTGGTAGAAACACATGATAGCATTTTGGATGGTATTGTATCCTCTCCTGAGAAGGTTGTATTTCAACTCGGGATCTGGTACATAATACTTGAACCTCGCAGCGTATTCGTACCCCACCATGACCATACAATTCTCCCCCTGGATGCCTGCCTGCTCTAACAACCTCTTGTCCAACGAGTCCACGTTCCTACCGCTCTCCCGGACCATACGCACAATGTGCCAGTCTTGTACGTCCATAAATGTTATCATGCCCTGAGGGGTGATCCACTCCCTCGGTGGGCTGTGGAACTGAATGTCCATGTCCACATACATTAGCGCGTTACCGGTAAGAACAGACGCGCGCCCTGCATTGCATTTGGCTCTCACAACCTCTCTGAACCGGGGAGCCTTGTACATGGCGAGTTGCCTCAGATAGTCCATATAATATACGATGTTATAGTCCTCCACCACCCAATCATACTCCTCTGGTGGATACAGGTCCCCTAGGTCTTCCAGACACAAGGGAATCAGATTCTCCTGTCGAACCTGCCCGAGCATCTCATTCTCATTGGTCATGAGCCACCGGGAGTAAAACAGCACATGCACATAGTCACGCATCTTGTGTGCCTGCTGGGTTATTGTGGCCACATAGTTGTGTGTCTCTCCTGTCGTCCCGCTGGCAGAGGCCGCTCACGGACGCTTGCCCAAGTATACACTATTATATCGGGGGTGAGAGTAATGTAGTCATCAGGGATCGTGTACTGAAACTTATCCAGCATGTACCGTGTTACAGCGTCCTTACCTCCGATAATGCATGGGGATGGCATGCTAGCGGCCATGCTTGTACCGTACCACCGTACGTACTTGGAAGCGAACTAATGGCTTATAATACACTGACTGCAACTGTCCTCTGGTTATAGCTTATATGGGTTTCTGGCACAGCTCCTCCTTTGCGTATCATATGTATGTAGAACAAAGATTAATACTGAGCTCTGAGCAAGGGGCCCTTGTGTAATATACTCCTGTATGTATGTGGCTAGTGAATGGGGTCATTGAAATAAACACAGCATGTGCATGTTACTACTGGTGATATATTCTTTTATTATCGGTTGGTTGTACAACGTGGGTTATATATGATAGCTGCGTCACAGTGATTATACAATCCACATGAAAACACAAGGATAATATCCTAGACACACATCATGCTGATACCTCAGCTTACTGTATCCTAGACACACATCATGCTGATACCTCAGCTTACGTTTAGATAGTGTCACATGTACATACTTCACACGGTTCGGTTGTTTTGCCTGTGCATCTCTTCGGAACCATGTGTGCCACATCTGTCTATAGCCTACTCAATCTCGGTCCGCCGGTGGCTTACAAAATTGGCATTCGCACACATGTGCAGTATTCGCCTGCACCGCAGCAATTGGCACAGTCTTTTTATATTGCGCCCAATAGTCTGTTTTAGGACGAGAGCTAGCCATCTCGATTTTATCACATACATTCCACGATGAGATGGGTCCACTCGTGTCTTGTATCTCCTCACATTGGGCACGCTTGCCATCCTGAGTTGAATCCTCTTCTGTGTAGACATATAGTACGAGGTCCCCGGCAGTAACAGTCTTTGTATGGGCCATGATGATATCCACTCGGGATGAGCACAAACGCTTTAGTGATGTGCTCGGGCTAGCCTCTTCTAGGATGCGCCACACTCCTTTTGTTGTACCTAGCGGTCTGGTACGCTGACAGCGTTGCAACCGGTCGGACCAATACACCGTGAATGTTACCCCTGTCCGAGACCGCTGAGACCGAGCGTGCGAGTGTACCGAGAAGATAGACCGCGCTAATACTACGGGGATGTGGGGCCGTACGCGCTTAGTCACTAGGTTTGGTATTGGAATGTAACATGGGCAACATCCATAAGGTATGTTAGGATCCCTTTGATATGAGAAAAGCGCATGTCCGTTCCCAATGTCGAAGCCTGCCTCATCGAACGTGATCATGTATTTCTGTCCAATGGCTGGGACTAGGTGAAACAGGTATCCGCTACACGCTGTCTCTGTGTAATGTATCCCTACGCAAGGGATAATGGATGGCTTTGCTAGATGAATGGGCATAACCAAATCGTGTATCCTATCCTGTATATCGGGCGAGTCCTGAGAGCCGTGCTGTACACCTAACCATGCGTGTCCCAGTAGTGTCCTCAGATGTGTCATTTCCCTGGCTACATGTGCTACCGGAAATACATCTGGCTCATCGGGTCCGTCACGTGGCTTATCAAGCATTGTGACCTTAGTTACAGTTCTATTGATATGTCTAAGCATGTGGATAGGATCTTCGAATGCTTGATCCTTCGTGAGTGTACATAGGTATTTGTTCTTCACTAACAACACTGGGTACACACGAACGCGTTTCTCATTCATCATGTGTATAGCAAACACTACTCCCTTCATACAACCCCTGTACCCGGATATCACAACAGCGCTGGTCCCGGGGCCAACCAAGCTCGCACCCCTGAGGTATGAGGCAATGTCACACGAACGTTACACGCCCCCACCATCTAGCACCAAGCCATTCCAGAAATGATAACCACGTAGTTGATAGTACACACCAGTCCCGTTCACACGAAACATTGTCTGACATTCTGTCGAGAGCCAGTGCAGGTTCCGGATGAAGGGTTGTGTCCATGTTATCATGCTCATCTGCGATAGCAGCGGGTTTGATCAGATATCCGTACCGAAGCTCCTTCTTCAGTGCCTTTATCAGATGGTGTACATATGTATACTCATATTGTACAATATCCGTACATCTGTACCTACCGTGTGTCGCGATAAATGAACAGCTTACTATCATCCCTGGATCGAGTTTGACCTTTACACTACACAGTCCCATGGGCAACTCACCCCTGTATGTAAAGATGGCAATTGCCCCGTTGCTAACATCTCGGTCCTTTAGGGCACGTTCAATCTCATGGTCCGGAGCCAAACCCCACCAGCTATCACCCACCACTAGATCATAGTGTCCTCCAGTGTTGTGTAGATAGATCCCCCTGGTTCCAAACAGATGTATTTTACACCACTGCAAACGTATTCCATCCAACGGTCATTGTAAACTGTTATGAGACACTCTTGGCGAAATAATCAGCAGTTGCTTGTATCTCAACCTCTGTCTTAGCCCATACACTCTTCAAGTACACAGTAACGGGAGACCTCAGCCTATTGACACATACCAAGCTCTAGTGTCCTCAGTGTTGTGTAGATAGATCCCCCGTTCGTGTCCTGTTCGTAGTATAGACCTGTAGATATCAGGGTACAGGCCCCACCGGGAGACCTCATATTGGAGCGCTTGCAAGCTGTGTTACTACGGCTTCTCTGATCCTACGGTGGTACACATCCGTACCTGTTACGGCTTTACTTATTGCCCTAAAGAAACAATTCCCATCCCCGATTATCTTCTCTGTCATACAAGGACTCCCCAATGCACCTAGTGCTGGATACCGCACAGGGACCTCTAGTTTGCGACATAGGTATTCGGTTACATCTGTTGTAAGCGGATTGCAGAGAAAGCTGTCTAGCCTGCGCTTGTGTAACACATTCTACATCATCCTCACTGTCACGTGCATACTCATCCCTTCCATTGGTCCACATCTCCCTGAACGCTCTGGTTACACGGGCCATGGTTCGTTTCTTCTGTTTCCACCACAATGTATGTGACTACATTAATAGGGGTACTTTTCCCGCTCATGATGTATTTCTATGACTGCGGTGGGTGCCGTGTTTGTGTGTGCACCTCACATGGCTATGGTGTACCCACACTGCCAACCCCGCACAATCCCACAGACGTGTATATGGGCCTATGGTACATGCTCGTATTGAAATACACACTGACAAAGGCCAAGAGCCCCGTTACAAACATTCAAGGTTTATTACAGTCATTGGCACATTCAAGGACATTACAATTTCATTACCAACTATGACATCTCAACTATACATGTAATGTAATACCCTGACACATCATTTACAAGTTCCATACAATCTATCAATCCCTACCCATGTAAAACCTACACCAGTCGTGCAACTGCATTTCATTTTCACCTGGAACTTCAGTGATGCCCTCCTAATCAATACATCCGGGGTCAGTTGTATAACGTCGGTATGACTCGGAATGCTGGGTGCCTCGATGTCTCCCTGGTTAGCCCCTTCTAGGAGCTTGGTGTATATGTCAAACAAACTATTCCCGTACAGTAATGTCAATGTCATGCAACCAGTAATTACACCCATGTTGTCCGATGGACTCTCTACCAAAACTTTAACATACGGAGACCGCTTGTCTATGATAGCAAAGGTGTCGGCGTATTCGCTCATAGTCTGATACAGCACAGTGACATATTCAATGACAGAGTATGATAACACGAAGCCCCCTCTGTACATATTCTTCGGAGGGAAACAGGTATATTCTAGGTCTTGGAAAGATACATCGCTACACATCAGTTCTTGGGTGACTATGTGTACCACCAACAAGTTGTCCGCGGTAACACACCGTATGAAGGTTAACAGGTTATACAGATCCGAGGACTCTTGATCAGGGTAGACCTCGTTGCGTGTCTGGTCTCGTGGAATACACATGTCTCCAGTCTCACATTCGGGAATACAAAGGACCTCGGCCCGTGGTTCCTTGTATAACTGTAACAGCTCTGGGCTGTGAACACATGTCACAGGTGAACTTATATTCTCCACGTATGGACTCTAAGCGTTGAAAAGCACCCTTAGCTTTTTGAGAGGCCCACAGACTGCCTGACATCATAAATGTCATTGCATTAAGTAATGCCTGCCGATTGTCATCTTCGTGCACAGCGACGGTGCGGGTGAAGGGTACATTGTCTGTACCTGCTATCTTGTATGAACCGCATTCTAGGCGCCAGTCTGATGACATCTTGCATGGGTCATTTGTAATAACCCTTTCCTTGCTTTCGTTGAGTACTGTGAACTTGACAGGTATCCGTGTGAATGTACCCTGTTTGTATGCGGCCAGACTCATCCTTTCTATGAGGAAAAGTGCGCTGTGATCCCGAATGGAACTAGAGCACTTAGGTCCAGCTTAAACATAGCCGGCTGAGAAGGTAGGCTTACTTTAGAAAGGGTATGGGACACCACATAGTCTTTTCTGTGTGAAAGACATGTTGCTTGCAAATGTTAACGGATGTGCCCAGAGTTCTTAGTATAGCAGATCGTATATACACCGTAAATGGGACACGTGACACGCATACAATGCCTAGGATAACCATCGTGTTTCATTCAAACACCGCCCAGATGTTCTAATTTTGTCCTCACCATATACATGTTGCATAAGCATGTTTCCCGTAACGTTATTGACATACAGGTCTCTGTAGAAGTTCTTACATCCCGTACAATGATATGTTACAGTCTTATCAGGGGTATGGGTCCTCTTTCCGAGCTTAACAGGGCCGTGTGTACCCATTTCTTTTCTGTGAATGTATCAAGCCACCTCTTCATCAACTCTGTGTCTGCACATGAATATGGCATTATGCATAGCACAGACTCGGGATACATGTCATTGCTCGATCCGATAGCCTCGGGCATATGCAGCTGTAACATCAGTATGGTCTGGTACAAAATACCGGAGAGGTCTAGCAAGACCTTTTCATGGGATTCGCTTTTCGATATGTAGAGCCGGGACGATGTGATCCCTGAGTGCTGCAACAGTGTGGTTGGAACAGACAGGCATATCGTTTCGCTCCGGAACCGGGGAGGGCTCCACACTGAGGAGGCCTTCTGATATTGCTTCCACAACTCTCTTTCCCAGAGATATACATAGATTGTTGTACACATTAGAAGGGTTTAGGCACATGTCCTGTGTAACAACCCTTCGACATGTCTCCAATCTTTCACCCGGTATTCGAGTCACTGTCTCTCTATTCAATCGTAGGTGATCAAGCTCTCGGGTCCCGCATGCTGGTAGCATGTGCACAGGGCAATTGTTCATCAAACAATTGAACGCTGTGGTCGCTCTCTTCAACCTATGTTTGGTTGACGCGAACGTTGTACGCAAATGTTCCTTACAATCATCTAAGCAATCACTGCCAAGGGCAGAGCTGTACATACGAGAGGGTAGGCAGTAGTCTATGATACAGTGGGCCACAAGTTTACCGGAACGGTTCACTAACACACGGTCGGCTTCATGCGCTATCAACACTTTGGAGTTTGCAAAGCACATGTTATGAGGCTGGTACGGGGTGAGGAATGAGATCCTCGGAATGTGAATCTGCTGACTGATCCTCTAGGCCCGGTGTATCGTCACCTTCCGTGTGACGCTTAGAACCTCCGTTGGAAGCACCACGGTCCCTGTCACACAGGAGTGAGCCTCCAAACATAGCCGTAATACATCCTGTGTTAGCCTGTAGATTCAGAGGGTATCTGTAGAAAGCGGCCTCGCATGGGTTACACTTGTAATACTGTTACACTCCACAGGCTTTACAGAGAGACCCGTGATAGCCTGGAGCCAGGTTCTTACGATCTCTACGTATGTAGTCTTCACGCTGGAGTTGCTCACTTTCAGGCGCGCCAGTGTTTGCGGACTAAAGTGCTTATTCTTGGATGACTTGATGAGGCTGCTCCACGGAAAGAAACCCGCGCCCATCTTTGACGCAATGAACTCAGCGGCTTTGCATGTGATTAGGTCTCGCAGGATCGCGTTAGAGCGCGAGAACATGTGGTTCATACAATACTTTGTGTCCTTGTACAACATTGTCACCGTCAGAACGCGTTTGTGATCCGGCCCGTTCATTCTCTTGCACAGGGACAAGTCTCGTAGAGACCACGGAGAATCCTGCATCGAGGAGCAATGTTGTAACCTCTTCGACTCTGTAGCATGTCAGGAACGAACCAGCTAGATGCAGTTCAGACCACCTACCCAGCTTGTCTACCACAGGTTCTCTAAGTAAATATAATATCACATCACCTCGCTTGAGCTGATGCCAAGCACATGTGGAGAAACACTCAACATGATCCCTTTCAAGCCTCACACAGTCTCCCCTCATCACACACGCTATGAATGTATCCGTTACTGCAGAGTCGCATGGGGACCGCATACTTTTGAATGCTGACAGTCCCCGTACCTTCACTGACACGTACTCCAGTTCAGCCTTTTCGTTGACTTTATGGGTGAGAGCCACATATGTCTTCTTGGCAACATGGCAATAGATTGAGCAGCTGTTTTCATATTCGAAGTTTGACTCTCCTGCCCTTTACGAACGGACGGGTTACATCATATTCCGAGACCCGGGTACCCTGGCTACATATACGGGATACCCTTCGTCTGTCCAAGAGCCCTTCGGGTCTCTGACTATCTTGTGGTACGTATTACCTCTGCCTATGACATACATCCTCTGCAGGGTGTCCTCTACCAGAGCTGTGTGTACATGCTTGAGAAAGGCAGGCACTTGAGCTCCCGATTGCTCGAAGGTTGCTTTCAGAGCCGCACGGGCGTCACGAGCGAAGTCTCGGAGTGAGTCTTCGTTCTGGACACATGTGTCATGGTGGATGTATGCATCGGACACCGGCGTTTCGGGGAGATCCCCTGGTCCGTATCCAACCGAGACCATTACACTATCAGTGTCCCCGTATACCACGGGGCAGCTGTGTCTGTAGAAGGTAGACACACAGTTGTTTACCACGGATATCTGTTGCCTACCGTGCCCGGAGATGAGAGGGCCGCATGGGTATGGAGCGGTTCCGTAGAATGAGTTGGCTAACACCTTACACTCCCCCTCCTGCATCTTGTAATAGACCCGGTCCGCCTCGCTGTTCCCCGGGTCCTTCAGCTTGCTCTTAAAGTTAGCTCGCTGTTCAAGATAGTACTCCACCGATGACGCTTAAATACAGCGGGTGCACGTGTGAAGGTCCCCAGCTCATGATCGTACCTGAGAATTAGCGTAGCATATTCGAATCCCTCTGCCTCCCAGTTGTAACATACCCATCCGGATAGGTCGTGGGGGAATCGGGACGGTGGCCAAGGGACCGTTGTCTCCGGAGAGATATTTAGCGCACACATGATGGAAGGGTACATACTGGAGAAATCAAACGAAAGCTCCAGTCCCATCCCAGGTCCTGAGTAATGTAGCCCTGTTAGAGGGTCACATACAGCGCCTCCTTTCCAGTCCATCCCATAGCCACCATCCGCGTCTGACTTAGGGTCCCATCTCATGCGACTGTGTAATCCCATACCTGCGGGTCCTGCTTTCGCTCTGAGAGTGTGTAGGGTAAACATGAGCTGTGGGATCTGTACAGAGTGAATACTTTGCACAAACCCACCAAAGTTGTCCCCTCGTCCGTGTACTACCACATCTATGTTCAGAGTAGTCCTACATCGATGGAATAAGGCTGAGACTGGCTTTAGGACCTTAGCAATCCGGGCACACAACTGTGAGTCCACCAAGTTGTACAGAAGCACTGCAAACAGACTCTTGCCTCCCATCGAAATCATTTCGTCCATCTTCGAGTAGCCAACATCCGCCAGTTTGCATAGCTTTCTAGTGTCTTTAGGAGGCCTGTTGTGTAGTTTCCTGTTCTCCGCGATAACATATCGCGCAACATCGTTGAGTTTCATGCTGGTACATGCAAACTTTATATCTCGGGTCCCTGCCATCCTGTACAGATCTATGATGTTCATGCCACAGCTGTTCATTTTAAAGTGACCTAACTTAGCCTTGTCTTTGTTGAATCTCTCTATGTGTCCAGATGCCACCATTAGCTTGTATTCAGTAACTGACCCGTTGAGCAACAAAGGGCTTAGATTCTTAAGCATGTCCTTGTACATTTGAAGATAGCGTACAGTTTCGAACTGGAAGAATGGCACCGTGTCCGCCGCGAGTGCCCTGGTCACAAACAACCCGTACCAGGATCGTAGGAGCATGGAACACCTGCCTCGTGTAGCGCTATGCGTGCACTCTAGCTCATTGTAGAAATGCACTCGCTGCTCTAGGACCCGCACATCGAACTCCGCGTTGTACACATACAACAGCTCTATACCATGTTCGTACAGCAGACCTATGGTCTTTTCAAGTAGCGAGTTCATCGGCGCACGGGTGGAAGTCAATCCTAGACACATTGTTCACCCGGCACATCTAGCCAAGTCCTCATCCGCTTCCGGATACTGGTTACCTGCAGTCACTTTACCCTTATTGTATAGTACGATTAGCTTTTTCCTGCGGTGTTTCGGTGTTGGCTTGGGTAGGTGTGAATTCAGTATTACTATAGAGATACATGTTATCTCGTGCTGCTGACCCGGCATATCTGGTGCAAGACTGGGTATGGAGATTCGTGTACTGTGTTTCGGAAGCTGCTGTCTTGCGATACTCAGTGTGTGAACCAACCTATTTCTATACTCTGTAAGCTCTAGCACCGTGCTTTTCGGTGCAGTACGGAACCTGTATGCAAAAGACGCCAGAGACCCTTGCTCCCGTAGGACGTATCAAACACGGTCTCTATATCTAAGCACGCTGCCTTGTAGAAATGTTGGGAATGCGTACTGTCAAATACCTTTGCTTCGGTTTCAGAAATGCTGTGGTCATACACAAGTTCAGAGACCGAGAGCACACCGTTCAGTTTGTTGGCAGGCATGAAGTATACCCTACCGAACATAACCCCGAGCACAGAGCGGGCGTATTACCATCCCGTGCCAGGTAGTAGCCCTGATCGGGACAGAAATCCCCGAAGGTCAAAGCTCCCCTTACAGATTCCATGTACCTTCTTGCCACTGATATACCACGTAGGGGGGAACACCTTAGCGTATACATCCCGTTTTTATATCATCGTGTATGCGACCCTCTGACATACGGGTTGGGACACGAAATACTTTGACCACAGTTTTGTACACAGTCCCATGTCTCGTCCTCACCGTTTTGATCACGGATCAGTTCTAGATCATAACCTACTACCGGGGCTATATCGGCAATCCTAATATGTACAGACCTGTACATCTTACTACGCATCCTGAGTCCTAACTACCAAGCCTCTACACAAGAGGTTCTCGTCCTGCCCGTGAAACAGTACTGATTTGATCATTACCCCGACCATGTTGCATTCAGTATTAGGTCTCACAGTCCTTTGTTCGGGATAGATCCCAGGGAAGAGACTCGCGAACGGGAAAGTTCCGTCCATGGTCGTAACGGATTATAGTGATCCACCGTCCTCTGTTCACTACACATGCGACATACGGTTATAAGGAATGCCTCATGTGTACAGATGTAGGTAGCCCTGACCTAAGTGCTGTCTACAGATTGTGGTGTTTGGGTTATATTTATATGCCCCTGTAAGGTTATTGTGCCATCGCTCGCATTAGGTTCGGCCGATACAGTATCAAACATTATACCAAGATAATACGAACGGTCCCGTCCGAGTACCTGTACCCGCTGAATAGTAACCAATGTTATGGTGACATTTGAAAAGTGTATTGTTATTTTGTTCAACAACAACCTTGGCCACATTCACTTTAGCCAAGTCACTGATAAGGACATTTGTATGTTTGTGGGCTACATGGGGCTGATCCAACTTAAAGCTCGCAACCAACGCTGTGTGTCCAACAGTGCTGAGGATAAAACCAAGGACCGTGGCCTCGATGTTTACTCGGGTACATTGGCCTTTCCGCTGAAAGCGAAAACGAGTTACCATGTCTACCTTTTCACGAATCGGATCCTCATCAGGCTCATGCTCCTCGGCTCCACTGTATGCCAGCGATGTATGCAGAGCAGAGCCTTTCATCTCCCCTGAAAACCAGATGCCTCGCTCATTCGGGTACGAAGTAAGAGGTGTGACTACACCGTACCGGATACAATGCTGTTGCACGAACACCATCAAGACTGCCTTGGACATGTGTCCATTCTTTTCAACAGTGTATGGGGGAACTGCACATAAAATGCTGATTTTGAGATATCCTGATCAAGCGTGGGTGTCTGAAAACTTCCCTTGTAACCTTATGTCTTACGGGGATAGCGTAATTCTGAAAACAACGTCTACTCCCCTACCAGAGTACCCTGTGAGACATATAAGGGCTACCAACGAAGTGTTTGGTGTGCTGATAATCGTACGTGAAGGATCCGAGGGTTTGCGTATACTCAATGTTCGACGGACATCCCTGACCCCTTCACGTTTATTAGTGGTAATGAACCCCAGGAAGACCATAAGGGAGTCATTGATGGATGATGGTCGGTTCAGCTCACAAATACTAGAGGGTCGCTGCACTCACCTCGAATCAACCAAAACCGACACCATCATCCCTGTGGATCTACTCGGTCAGGCTCTGCTAAGTAATGCCTCGTATTATGTAACTGCCACTTTTCATTCTAACCCCAACCGGCCCGTCAGACACCGCCTACCAAGAGCCTGGGTCTGACCGAGGTTTCTGCCTAAAAGGAAGTTTTTCCTCGCCACTGTCGCACTGTTGCTTGCTCTGGAGGACACTGTTGGGTCCTTGTGAATTCTGGAGTGTGGTCTAGACCTACTCTATCTGTAAAGTGTCTTGAGATAACTCTTGTTGTGAATTGATACTATAAATAAATTGAAATTGAAATTGAAATTATATAGCCATCAAACTACCAAGACTGCTTCGGAGGAAATCTAAACTGCTCTCTTTGCTCAAAGGTGTTCCCAACTAACTGTAGACATTGCCGTGTTTAGCGTTTCTTGATACCAAACCCTATTATGTCTATGACTTGAATAAAGGCTTCTTCACACTTGTTGTTGCAAACTATGTGTGTGTGTTTTTTTATTATCAACTGTTTTGTTGTTAGTGTTCCCGGGTTTGTCATGCTACCTATGGACATCAACGATAAAGCCATGGTACAACACACACATTGCCAAGTCTTTATTTCACACTGGTTTACATGTTACAATGCATGGTACACACAGTACGGTAGTTATATTCTGGAGTACACTGTATCAAGACTCTGTCCGCACCCTCTTGGTCCGCACCCTCTTGGTGTTAGAATGCCTAGATAGTCCATGTACTCGTTTCCTGTTCCCGGGTTTGACATGCTACCTATGGACATCAACGATAAAGCCATGGTACAACACACACACACACACACACACACACACACACACACACACACATTGCCAAGTCTTTATTTCACACTGGTTTACATGTTACAATGCATGGTACACACAGTACGTACGGTAGGTATATTCTGGAGTACACTGTATCAAGGCTCTGTCCGCACCCTCTTGGTCCGCACCCTCTTGGAGTTAGAATGCCTAGATAGTCCATGTACTCGTTTCCTGATTCTCATCACCTCGGGACCTGCTTGCGGATGACCTTGTTCGGTAGTAACATTCACCAGGTCCTGTGGCATTCCGTGCATCATACCCCTTCGTAGAGCAAGGGCAACGCGTCCATCGGTTTCACGCATACCGGCGAGCATCGCAATAAGGTTACGTGCCTTTCTAGGTTTACTCGTTGGCCAGACACCCTTGGCGACCATCATGTTTGCAGCGTAGTCCCTTTTTAGCATATCAACAGAAAACACGTTGTCCCCATGAACAGTATTGAACACATCTACGGCATCCTCCCACTCCCAGTCCTCTTCTAGTTCATTCATATACATACGCACCCCATGACCCCGTGTCAAGTAAATATTGTCCTGATGATACACTGTTCTAGTGGTACAGAAGGAACATGCGTTCCTAACGGGCACTCCAGTGTAGTCAGGTGAGTACACGCTCAGTCTGGGACCATGAAACGTTCCTCTGGGTCCCAGCCGACTCTCTCATATGCGCTGCATCATAAACCGTGTCAGGTGCATCCTGACCTATAGCCTTTCTCAGAACCCTCCATAGTACAATGGAGCAGAGCACCGAAACACCTCCCCCCCCCATAGCGCATTTATTGAAGGTGAGTTGATTCAAAGGTGCTATAGCAGATGTCGCTTCTAATATCATAGGCGTACCATGTCTTCGTTGAAGTCCAATGTAAATAGCAACCCACGTTCCGCTGGCGTTGTCAGCGTGGTCCTCCCCGGCCTCACTATCATCACGATCCCAATTCCGCACGAACGCATCGCCCGTGTCGTACTCCCCTCTTTCGTAGGCCTGTAGCATGGCATCATGTACCTGGTCCCAGAACCCGGAATGTGACTCAGGCGCATACAGGGCCAGTATATCATACACAGCCTCAAGTGGAACTGTGACAGAGCACACTTTGCGTTTATTGTCAGCATGGCACATATTGATGTGCGTAGTGTTTTGCCTAGGTGCAAGTCTGTATGTGCACAGCTTGTAGGACGTTGCATGTGGAGCACAACATAAGCATCCGATGCGCTTCATCGCCATCCTTTATCCCTATCTCAGTATCTGAAAAGTACAGAGTGTCTATGCGGGGAAATGCAAAGGTGGCCGTCCTTCAAACTCGATTTCAGGTTCTGAACATGGATCTGCCTTAGAATGTAGCCTAACACCTTACATGCGAAATGGCCCTGATTGTCAACTACTCGGGGGCATATGTCTGTGAGGCACGCTGCTGCACATAGCTTGTACACCGCGTTTGTTTCCACGCACAGTTGCCCAAATGTTAGTCTGTTGAGGGCCTCAAGTCTATTCGCGTTGAGTTGGTGCATGTAGGGACGGCACGTCAGGCGAGTGTTGTTCGTCAGGAATCTCAGTCCACGGCGGAATCCATACATCGAATACAAAGTGGCAGGCTAACTTCATTCCTTCTGCGAACACTAGCTGGTTTATACAGAAATCCACTCTTCGACTCTCAGATCCAGAGCAGACAATGTGGCTTCCGTTAAACGCTTTCACGCAGGCATCTCGGGCTCTGTCAAACCTATGGCTGAATTGCATGATCTGGGATTCGGCGATCATGGTAGCGGACTGAATCAGGTTTTGTCTGTACAAACACAATGCCGTGATCTCGCTCATACTGAGTTGCTGTATGGTGTCCTTGACTTGTTTTGTTCCACGTGTACGCGTAATATGTTGGGAAAACTCGGAATTCATTACTACGCAACGGTCGGCCCACGCTTCACTCACGAAACCCATCGTGTTAGTGTTCCATACGAATCCGCAGTTGTGTACAGTCCGGTACTTTACCGTGTCAACCTTTCCGGTTTCCATGTCTCTCGATACTACATCGCTCTCAAGTGTACTTGTGTCAAGAAGGTTCTTGAACGTATTTGGTATCACGTTGGATTCTTTGTCTTGAGCGCGTATGTTTTTCTGGTGGGCTATGTGTGCATCATCGATCATTACCAGGCACGCGTTCCTGTTGTGTTTGTATTTGAAGGCCTGTGGGGTGAAGGATGTAAGTTTCTCTATGCATCCTGGGACTGAACTAAACTGGTAGGACAGAACGTTATTTGCATAGCTTTTACCTTCCCCAGGACCTGTAATGTTGAACAACATAATCCTTTCAATTGTATACCTAGGTGCGGTGTTTGCGATGATGTAGTTGAACGTGGTGGACGCCTGAAACAATCTGCCCACCTGTAGGCTATCACTAAACAGATACCGCACCAACGCGTGATCGTACACCTTTATGGGATCGAACTCGCCAGGCCCCGAGTAATCGTTTGAATCATCTGCCCTTAGATATAGAAGCACGTGAATATCAGCGTGCTTGTGAGCTAACGAAAGAGAACAGCTTTGCCCGTTGCTTAGTACATCACCTAGACCTTTGTACAGGGAACCCTCGCGAAACCGGTCTCTGCGCAACACCGTGAAGACCATCTCGGCTATGCTTTCGAACTGACCTCTAGCGTTGTACATGCTTTTCATTTCTTTGCTCAAACGCTCCAACTTACCCAGGTTAGGGTAAAGGTGTGCGAAATAGCAGCTGTAGTCCTCGTTACTCACAAGGAACGGGTGACGGTCTGACAAGTTGTAGAAACACGCATAAGCCATTTGACATTTACCTGTACATGGTAATGCTCGTGTATCTCTGTGCTGACAATAACACAAGCCTTTGTGTAATAGATCAGCGATATCCCTTGTCCTTCTGCGGCTCCTAATGTCCTGCAACACACTCTCCATGTAGGTATTTGCTACAGACACGTGCCTGTGAATCATGGACCTGACAAACGCATCAGGGTGTTCGGGTTACATAGTTTATCCAGAGAATATCGAACACCAACAACCCTCTAGTGTCCACGTTCATACTTGAGGTGGAACCTTCTAGGTCTGCGGTGAACAGCTTGAGTTTATCGAGAAACCTTACGTCGTCAGGTATGTTGGCATTGTATGCTCCTTGTATGACCGTCTGTTGCAACCACTGCATACCCGTGAGCTTAGACATCAGTGATCTGAACAAGGTTTTACCTTGTCCTTTGCCAGCGCTGTCCGTGATTCTGCCGAGCGAATCCTGTAGTGTTGTAAGATTTAAATCACCTATGCACTGTGGCGCCACAAACCCTTGCTTTCCCGAGATGTAGTTCGGGGTATACATGGAGCCCTGCAGTTCCTTCACCTTCTTCCTGTCTACTTTACTGGAATTGAAGGTGTCTCTCTGTATGTCCACCCATTCGAACATAGAACTCAGTTCACCCTTGATGTCTCGCATGACTATCATTGCATTGTTCAGAGACGAGGCTCGTTTCCTGACCAGCTGTATGCGCATGAAGGCATTAAACGCTTCGTTCAAGGCATCCTGCACCGCACTAGATAAAGCCTCGGTCTCATCATGCGCACTATCTTGTTCAACATCATCCCCTCTAAACACATCCATGCCCAGAGCCATGTCCATGAACCCGAGGAGTTGTTCGCCATACACATCCCCATTTGTGTCATCACCCATACCCAGGGTGGACGTTGAGTGTACAGTAGTGTCACATGTGTCTTCCGCAGCCATGTCTAATATAAAACAGAACAAGCGTCCGTGTGCAAAGTCCTCTCTGATAGACGGAGACATACTCCCAAAGTCTGGGTTTTCCAGAGTCACCTGAAGTAACTCGCCTTTACAGCAATATGTCAGGTACAGAAGTAATTGAAAGGTTGCTCGATCATGGGGTGACAAGGCGCTGAATGACAACTCGTTACACGTGGTGTCATACAGTGTGTCCGTTTCCAGGCACAGAAACAGAGCGCTCCTATTAGATGGTACGGTTACTGTGTTGTAAACAGCTGTATGTGGTTCCCTGTGTGGTAACATCAAGCAGTCATATTTCGCCATGGCTACATCCCCGTGCTTTGGCATTGTGCCTGTATGTTCCCGCCGTATGGTTTAGATACGTTCCCGGGATGTTACAGGGGGCCATGTATTATAACATGTATTCGTTTGTACTGGGACACAGCATCCCGTTCGTTCCACTCATGTCCATGCCACGTGCCTTTGCAACGCAAACCTATAGTAAGACAGGGGCGCAGACGAAGCCGGATCCCTTTCACCATCGATTATGAGGCCAGGCGTGTACAACGGGGGAGCACACTCTAAAGGTCTCCAACCGATACTGCTGCATCTGCTGTAGTGTACGGACACAATACGGGTCCGCACCAATGTATGTGTACGGGCGCCACTAGTGTGTACGGCCGCACCAATGTATGTGTAGCTCAGACTGACACGTCCGCACCAATGTATGTGTAGCACAGGATAGGGCTAGGTGGGGGAGAGTCCACTGACACGGCCGCTGCGGTATGTGTAGCTCAGACTGACACGTCCGCACCAATGTATGTGTAGCACAGGATAGCACCGGCTATGTGTAGCACAGGGGGAGAGTCCACTGACACGGCCGCTGCCGTGTATGTGTAGCTCAGACTGACACGTCCGCACCAATGTATGTAGCTAGCACACGGGATAGGGCTAGGGGGGGAGAGTCCACTGACACAGCCGCTTCGGTGTATGTGTAGCTCGTCATAGTTTCAGACTGACACAGCCTTTGGTGTATGTGTAGCTCAATGTATATATATAACACAGGATAGGTGGGACATATATAACGCGCTTGAGTTCGGGACTTGCTAGGAGATAGATACCCTGTGCATCTACAGATGGCGAGATACATGGTCATGCTAGAGCCATCTGAGCCACTTCTGGATCTGAGCACAATGACTGGTGAAGGACTACCCGAAGTTTACACTCACTATGAGGGTATTCGCATCAAGCTTTCAGTTGTTCAAGACCTCGATAGAATTGCGTGGCGACAAAACGATGGACCCCGTATTGCAAAATATGTACATCTACCCACTGTACTATAAATACGTGACCCGTATACAACACGCATGTTGCGAGATTTTGAAAGCAGCTGCAGAAGCCGGGGGTCTAGAATACCCTTTTAGATCTCGCAGTGCCCAGGAGCAGGCTGAAGATCGTAAGAGGAACCTGGAGAAGTACGGGGTACCCTATGACCCTCATGCTAACCTCAGTGATGCCAGCAAGGTTAAAGATGAAGACTTTCACATACAGCTGTCCGTGGTCATGAACCAACGTTTGGAGGTACAAGCCAGCATTACCAACGGAACTAAATGTCCCCAACGTGCAAGAGAGGTGTGCGCAGATGGGACTATCCAAGTGGCCATTGACACAGCTGTGAATCATATAAAGGAGTACTTGCGTTATTACATCTTCCTTGCATACATGGAGCACAAGGACAATTAAGGCGGAGGAGAGTACACCCGAGCTCTCTTCATTCCAGTTAACATCTGTGTCCTAGGTACCAATAATACGTGGACTGTGTAACCGTAAAAGAAAAGTACATGTCACCGAGTGTAATATCCGTATCTGTGTCTTAGGTCCCAGTAATAATACCAAGAGTGTGTGTAACCGTAAAATAAAAACAAATACATGTCAATGACAGTACTGTATCTGTGTCTCAGTTCCCATCAATAATATACCAAGAGTTTGTGTTCGTGCCAGAAATACAAGTCACAAGACAAAAGTCAGCTTGTATTACTTTATTCAATGCCACATATATATCTCACAGCTATGAACAGCACCGATAGATGCAATGTGTAATATGTACAACAAGGTAATGTGTAATATGTACAACAAGGTATGTATTAGAGTACGGGTTAAGGAAGCGTACATCAACGTGTTACTTTATTCAATGCCACATATCACAGCTATAAACAGCACCGATAGATGCAATGTGTAATATGTACAACAACAAGGTATGTATTATATACACCGTTAGAGTACGGGTTAAGGAAGCTTACATCAACGCATCCGATGGCATATAGAGAACAGCGATAGCCTTGTCCCTGTCCTATCCTCACGAGCACGCCGCCGTGGTATACTAGAGAGGTGCTCCGGATACTGACGGTGCGGGCTGTTGTACGGTACCTCATACATATATACAGGCAATTATATACAGGGGTAATTATACACTGAACATTTCCAATGGCTATACATACATTAAGCACCACATACATAATGTCAGGACATGTAACGCGCCATCTATAATATATAGTGCTCACAATCCAGGGTATCCAGCAGCATACAAATAACATGACTGTAAGAACCGGAAGCATCTGAGCTTTCTTGAGTGTAGCACCGAAGGTTTTACTGTTCATGTGCTGTCTGATGCTGTACACAATCATTCCATTACAGTAAATGAGAATCAGTATTGGTAATACGAAGGATATATTTGTTCTGATCCAAAAGACAATGACCTTTAGCCCACGAGGCATGGTGGTTATACATACAGCCGTCCCATGCCTAGTAATAATACTGTGATAACACATGTCCAGTGTGGCCAAGAGTAAGGGGATGCAAACGCCAAGAGCCGTTGCAAGCTTCCTTGATGTAGCGGAATGACTTGAGTTGTGCACCACCTTGATGTATCTCTCGATGTTTATGTAGACCATTAGAAGTATGCCGTGCAGGAAACAGAACTGTAAAACAACACACGGCATACATTAGATATGAAGCTGAACATACATGAGCCATGCAATGGTAAAATGAAAAAAAATGTAATTAGGTGCATACCGTTATTACCCCTTACAGCATTTACACATCACAAGACCAAGTGTCCAACCTCTTGGGTTAAAGGCCTGAGAAGCCCAGATCGGGATAGTTGATAGTCGGATAGTGTCAAAGACACATAAGCGCAAGTATAAAACATCGGTTACATGGAGCTTAGTCCTTCTCGCGGTAGATCGCTTTGTACAGACCCGGTACATCGTGGTTAGCAGGTATACATTTACAGTTATACCTAGGAGCATAATGGTGCAATGTAGCAATGGCACGTAAAGACTTCTGGTATAATCGTGTCCACCGCATCCATACACATGTGTTGAGTTGGAAAGCGTATTTACAAATGTGTCATTCCGCAATTGGTCCATATTGAAGGCTTGCCAGAGAATGCGTTCGGATTGCAATGATATGATAGGGTTTAGCTCTTTCTTATACTTACAGATGCCTTCCGCTTATATTGCACTCCCGAACGTAGCCTGTGTGGCTCGAGTGACATACGCACAGGCGGCCGACGGTGAGAATGATGAGGTATATGGTATCCGCACAGACATACGCACATGCGGCCGGTCCGGTGTATGTGTGACTAAACACTCACTCCACTGTCTAATGCGGACGCGGCCGACGGTGAGAATGATGAGGTATATGGTATCCGCACAGACATACGCACATGCGGCGGTCCGGTGTATGTGTGACTAAACACTCACTCCACTGTCTAATGCGGACGCGCCGACGGTGAGAATGATGAGGTATATGGTATCCGCACAGACATACGCACATGCGGCCGGTCGGTGTATGTGTGACTAAACACTCACTCCACTGTCTAATGCGGACGCGGCCGACGGTGAGAATGATGAGGTATATGGTATCCGCACAGACATACGCACATGCGGCCGGTCCGTGTATGTGTGACTAAACACTCACTCCACTGTCTAATGCGGACGCGCCGATCGAGTGACTGGAGATAACGCACGTGGACCATGAGCATGACTAACATCTATGCCAACAAGAGTCATGTTGGCAAATATGTGTCCCTGGTGCGCTAACAGAAGACATGTGCTACAATGGACGGCCTTGCTTATAAAATATGTGACCATTACGATCATCGGATCCTGTCTACTGACACCATCAAAGGGCTTGACTGTGCTAGTAACACCCTTGGGTATATAGCCCGTGACAGATTTTGGAAACGTGCATCTGTCTACATGGAGAGCGTATTGAAGGATACACGGTAGCCTTTCAATATGGAACAGTTGTTTCTCTGATTTAGTTGACAGACTATCCAGATTGGAGTTACCCAGACTACAGGAGCTAGTGTCCGTGGGAAGCGGAGTAGCGTTGTTGGAATGCTATATAGCCTATAAAGTGTTCAACACAAGTACCTTCCACGCCACAGATATAGCACCACCTCACAGACATGTGAAACGTTTATCATGCCTAGAGGCGATTCACAAATACAAAGGGGCACAAGGGCTAATGTTTATGTATCCATCCTTCGTTGCATCGGGATATGAGGATGTGATATGTAACTTTAAAGGAACATACATTATACTAATTGGTGAGATCTCGCACACGGGACACACTAACCCCGGAAACCTGCTGGAACAAATACTAATTGAGTTCGAACCTTTGTTACACGTGGATATGGTTCGGGTCCGAACGTCTTTTCGGGTGTCACGAAAGCCTCATTCTGTACAAGAGGAAACAAACACACTCCTGGCCTTGCGTGGTACCATATACCCGACGAAACCAGCGCAAGATGGAATGGACACCCGTGGCACTGCTAAGCCACAGAGTTGCGATAAAGCGAAAGGTCTAGGTCTTACATTATGTGCTGTACATCATGGTAACATGTGTAACCGAGCCAATCAACAGGTGTGTCCGAGGAGGACGAAGATGAAGAGCGGAAAACGAAGAGGCAGAAGAAGAGGGACAAGAAGAGTGATAGGCAGAAGAATAGGCAAAGGACGAGGAAGAGGCGGAAGAGGAATATGGAGAGGCGTAATAGGGAACGGAACAATAAACATAGAGTCCATTTCAGGGATCCCGAATACGAGATTGACCCAATACCGGTTTGCATGGACGCGGACTCTGTGCATGCTCGCTCTCGCTACTGGGAGACTATCGCTTTGGACGCCTTTAGGTTTCGTGTTAGGATAGAGAAGGTGAATGCATCAATATCCCGTTGTTTTGACCGGACTCATCGTGACAAAATGATGGCTTACATTCAAAAGTATACGCCGAACCCAGGCTGGAGATGGCCTTATGAGGGTTCCATGAAAAGTATTAGCAACATCTCGAGCAGCACCTGATGTCAGTCTCGGGTCCTATCAGGAGGCATGCACATGTACTGTTGCATACGATGTGACACATTGCTAAAGATATCACAGACCTTGTATGTATTCATTGTACATCTAAAGGAGTAAATAAATCTATATAATCTGTCATGTGTATGTGTAGCTATTTATATGATCTCTGTATTACTCTTGGATTGTCCATTGTATGACATGTACTCTAGAGGTATCACCTAGCAGCACAGTTGTACGAGCAATAGCCCGTGGTGTTAGTCTTGATGAACACAAAAAAAAAAAAAAACACAGCACCTGTAATTACAGATCCGCATACATATCACCATTTATTAAACATCGTTATACAAGGTAATCGTCACAACACAGTACCATAGATCACACCGCTGAATAGTGTCTACCATGCCCAGTGTGCAACCACAACTGGCCTGAGTACATCCTGGGAGTACTCCAGATCGGTCTCCGAAGGTAACCGACCATCTTTACTCCGGTGAAGGAGCTTCTCTTCAGTGGGCCCCTAAGTGCAACGTAAGCTGAGGTATGGCGAACCTTGAACCGAGATATGAGGAGAGAGTAATCCGGATATTGTCCTGTCCACTCTGTTGCATTCTAATGCACGAGCCAGTACTGTTGGCTTGTGGTCACAGTGTCTGTTACATGTGTATTATGTCTCATTGGGACAAACAAGCCCAGCGCAACAAGGAATATATCTGTCCGGAGTGCAGACAGACGTTACCTAGTATGATCGGGCAAAGGCCTAGTGTAATCCCGAACGAAACTGTATCCCGCGTGATTACACGGTTGAAAGCCATTCTTCCTGATATGTGAACCCCAGGCCCAGCAGTACTGTATGCACAGGTCCTCCGGGATCGAAGAAGCAGAGCCCCGCAGTGAAGTGAGAGTCTGCAGCTGGGTCATCGCTATGGATCGGAGCTCCTGCGAGGAGTATTGAGTGACATTTGCAGTGTTATACATGTACGGCCCTGCTGTAAATAAATACGACCTGGTACCAATGGCAGTGTGTGTGTGTGTGTGTTTTGTGTGTGTTCCATAGGTGATGCAAAGACAATACATTTTATATACAGGTTTATTTCACAGGTCATATGAACAACAGGTGTATCAACAGCCTATTCTGAACAGCAACATCTTGACACAGGTTTGTGCGAGAATGTTTACCACATGGCTCAACGGGGGTATACCTAAGGGCCTAGATACACCTCACAACTGACGTTGTTCAAAGGCGCTATCAGTGAGCAGGAACTACATCGCATACGAGGAGCATGGTACATGTAATGACCGTTTCCCATACAGTATGACACATAGCCCACGCTGGTCCGTGGGTCAGAAGGCTTTATAGGCACGTGCAGTAGGGTAGACAGGCGAGTCAATACGCTGGCCAGCAATGCATCGGCGTCGTGCGGCAACCCGTCTCCGTACACATGAATCATGTCGATGTATTCACCATGGTACATTTGAACATGTGCAGTCTTCATGCCCTGTACCATAGGTCCGTCTGGAAGAGGTCCGTCTAGAAGATGTATATGTCTAGGGTAGTAAAGCGGGCAGCGGTGTTTGACTAGGCACAGTCTAATGTCCCACTGGAAGGAATACATGCACCAGTCTACCACTTCGTTCGTTAGGGCCATGGTACCTTGTGCGGCACAGGAGGGCCAGTAATATCTATTGAACTGTTTAGTGTGGCACGTGGGACACTCTTTGATGAACGCGAACAGTTGCGGGAACACTTTACTTGTGTCCCTAGGCAGGTATCCCAGTGGAACACGGTTGGCTATGTTAATAAGAGTCCCGGCTACATATCGTGCCATGTCAAAAGCAAACCTTGGGCCGCTCCCCTGTCCAAAAATACGCAACTGTTTGTCCAACATAGCCTCAAGTTCCATTGGTCCAGTTAACCCTCGCGCAGCCCTCGCGGGTCACACAGACCCGGCGGGCCCGACTCGCAAGTGCAAGTCCTCGGACTGAGGTTCGCGTAGCCCAGACTATTGCATAACAAGGGATTATATGGCACAATGGAGGACAAGGGGGAGAGACAAGAGGACAGGAGGACAGGAGGACAATGACATACAACGAGGCGAATGCTCGGCCTGCGTGCATGTTGTTGTGTCTCTGTGCGGCTGCCCTACCGGTGGGTCAATGTGACCCCTATCTGCTGCTGCCCTACCGGTGGGTCAATGTGACACGAGATTGTACAGAGTTACGGTGGGTCAATGTGACATGAGATTGTACAGAGTTACGGTGGGTCAATGTGACCCTATCGGCTGCTGCCCTACCACCGGTGGGTCAATGTGACCCTATCTGCTGCTGCCCTACCGGAGGACAATCACATACAATAGCACGGCCTCCCTACCGGTGGGTCAATGTGACCCTATCTGCTGCTGCCCTACCGGAGGACAATCACATACAATAGCACGGCTGCCCTACCGGTGGGTCAATGTGACCCTATCGGCTGCTGCCCTACCACCGGTGGGTCAATGTGACACGAGATTGTACAGAGTTACGGTGGGTCAATGTGACCCTACCGGTGGGTCAATGTGCTATCGGCTGCTGCCCTACCACCCCAATGTGACACGAGATTGTACAGAGTTACGGTGGGTCAATGTGACCCTATCGGCTGCTGCCCTACCACCGGTGGGTCAATGTGACACGAGATTGTACAGAGTTACGGTGGGTCAATGTGACCCTATCGGCTGCTGCTGCCCTACCGGAGGACAATCACATACAATGACACGAAAGCTCGGCCTGCGTGCATGTTGTTGTTGTTGTTGTTGTTGTTGTTGTTGTGTCTCTGTGCGGCTGCCCTACCACCGGTGGGTCAATGTGACCCTATCGGCTGCTGCCCTACTGGTGGGTCAATGTGACACGAGATTGTACAGAGTTACGGTGGGGTCAATGTGACCCAATCGGCTGCTGCTGCTGCTGCCCTACCGGAGGACAATCACATACAATGACACGAAAGCTCGGCCTGCGTGCATGTTGTTGTTGTTGTTGTGTCTCTGTGCGGCTGCCCTACCACCGGTGGGGTCGATGTGACCCTTTGGATTTGATGACTCTGTCTGATTTAGTGTGTGCATGTACTATTGGGTATGGGTTGCTCACGGGGTCCTGACCGGTGATGATTGTATTTGCTGTGTGTCTCGCTTGCCCGATGGTGTATACGCCACAGGTCTCTGACCCCCGTGAATGTATTCAGTAATGATCACGATGAACAATAAAGGTCCGTTTGACACTGTGGGAGACGTATTACTTTATTCACATGAGATTGTACAGAGTTACGGTGGGTCAATGTGACCCCATAATGATCACGATGAACAATAAAGGTCCGTTTGACACTGTGGGACACGCATTACTTTATTCACACGAGATTGTACAGAGTTACGGTGGGTCAATGTGACCCCATAATGATCACGATGAACAATAAAGGTCCGTTTGACACTGTGGGAGACGTATTACTTTATTCACATGAGATTGTACAGAGTTACGGTGGGTCAATGTGACCCTATCGGCTGCTACCGCAGGTGGGTCAATGTGACCCCATAATGATCACGATGAACAATAAAGGCCCGTTTGACACTGTGGGAGACGCATTACTTTATTCACATGAGATTGTACAGAGTTACGGTGGGTCAATGTGACCCTATCGGCTGCTGCCCTACCGCAGGTGGGTCAATGTGACCCCATAATGATCACGATGAACAATAAAGGTCCGTTTGACACTGTGGGACACGCATTACTTTATTCACATGAGATTGTACAGAGTTACGGTGGGTCAATGTGACCCTATCGGCTGCCCTACCACCGGTGGGTCAATGTGACCCCATAATGATCATGATGAACAATAAAGGTCCGTTTGACACTGGGCCCTTTATTCACACCGGTGGGTCAATGTGACCCTATCGGCTGCTGCCCGGTGGGTCAACGTGACCCCTATCGGCTGCTGCCCTACTCACTCAGCTTTCATTCGCTTTCCGAATATTAGGATTCGCTTCCAAAGAAACCCAGACCTAAGATTCGCTTTCCAATGAAACCCAGACCTAGGATTCGCTTTCCAAAGAAACCCAGACCTAAGATTCGCTTTCCAATGAAACCCAGACCTAAGATTCGCTTTCCGATGAAACCCAGACCTAGGATTCGCTTTCCAAAGAAACCCAGACCTAAGATTCGCTTTCCAATGAAACTCAGACCTAAGATTCGCTTTCGATGAAACTCGGACCTAGGACCTTTCCAATGAAACTCAGACCTAAGATTCGCTTTCCAATGAAACTCAGACCTAAGATTCGCTTTCCAATGAAACTCGGACCTAGGATTCGCTTTCCGAATCTTAGGATTCGCTTTCCAAAGAAACCCAGACCCAAGATTCGCTTTCCGATGAAACTCAGACCTAGGATTCGCTTTCCAAAGAAACCCAGACCCAAGATTCGCTTCCGATGAAACTCAGACCTAGGATTCGCTTTCCAAAGAAACCCAGACCCAAGATTCGCTTTCGAAGACGCCGCAGGCCGACCGACAGTGACCTCGCAGAACATCTGGTACTAGGCCTACTAAACGATATCCGGATCACAAGGGAGGGCACGGGCATCACGCGGTACACAACTATAATGTCCTCAGCAGGTATAAGCCATGGTGGTACGTTATCAACACCGGGCGTGCCAACCAGGAGGACTATCCGTCAGATGGAAGCAACGTCTACGAATATGGACCTGAAGGCACCGGAGGACACGACATAGAAGAAGAAGAAAGAAGAAGAAGAAGAAGAAGAAGAAGAAGAAGAAGAACAAGAAGAAGAAGAAGAACAAGAAGAAAGAAGAACAAGAAGAAGAAGAAGAAGAAGAACGCCAACAACGGCGACACCAACGACGGCAACAACAACGACGAAAAAACAACAACAACAACAACAACAACAACAACAACAAGATGTATGGCAGCCACCCCGTGATCTAATGTCGAAAAACCAAACTCGTGTGGTGCACACGCCGCGCTTGTCAACCGCAACCGCAACGGAGACATGTACCTGAGCCCATATACCCGGGCCCACCCGTGCGCGGTGTCACTGGTGCGTGATATGAACTCGGCTTTCGGGTTGTTTCTTACGCCCGCACTCGAAAAGATCATACTCGAGATGACCAATCTCGAGGCACAGCGCACCGGTTTCGGACAGCGGAACGCGTGGTGGCGGGCGGGCATGAGCGCGGTCGAGCTGCGCGCATATGTTGGACTGCTCATCTTGGCTGGCGTGTACAGGTCCCGTGGGGAGGCCGCTGCCAGTCTCTGGCACGCGGAAAGCGGCCGTGCGATATTCCGGGCGACCATGCCGCTCAAAGTATTCTACGCCTACTCAAAGCTGCTGCGTTTCGACGACCGTGAGACGAGAGCCCAGAGTTGCTCTTCTGACAAGCTAGCCGCGGTTAGACAGCTGTGGGACAGATGGTCCGCGAGGCTGCCGTACATGTACAACCCGGGCCCGGATGTCACGGTGGACGAACAGCTGGTTCCTTTCAGAGGTAAATGAAAAAAAATGAAATGTACAAAGACGACATTGAAAAGCGAGACAAGCAAAGTAGTACAAGTCCACCAATATAATGTGTTTATTATGTGTCTCTTTATTGCCTCTTCATTCATTCATTCATTCATTCGTTCATTCATTCATTCACTCCTTCATTCATTCGTTCACTCCACTCACTCGTCAGCCAATGTTTCTCAGGGACAGAAACCTATATAACACATCTGCCATGTCTCCATCTCTCTCAGGTCGCTGTCCCTTTAGACAATACATGCCCAGCAAATCGGCCAAGTACGGAATCAAGACCTGGGTCGCCTGCGTGCTAAATCCAGCTACGCGTGGAAGATGCAAGTCTACGTGGGCAAGGACACGCCTCCGGCAACAACAACAACAACAACAACAACAACAACAACAACAACGGGCGCCTCGGCTGCTCCGCGATGTGAGAAGAACCAAGGCGCGCGCGTAGTACTGGACCTCACAGAGGGCCTATCCGGACGATGCGTCACCTGTGATAACTTCTTCACCTCGTACGAGCTCGGACAGCGGCTCACGCAGACAGGTCTGACCATGCTCGGGACTGTTCGCAAAAACAAACCCGAACTTCCGCCCGAGCTGCTCGCGACCAAGGGCAGACCCGCGTTGTCTTCCCCGGTTCGCCTTCACCGGCACGGGTGCGAGCACCACCACCACCACCCTTGTCTCTTACATGCCGAAGAAGAACAGAAACGTGCTTGTCATGACCACGCTACCGTGGTGCGAACATTCCCGGTCTGGCGCGTCCGCGCCGTCGTCTTCCTCAACCGGGCTCAGTGAACGCTCCGATCGGAAGCCCAACCTGATACTCAGGTACAACGCCACCAAGGGAGGTGTGGATAACCTGGACAAGGTCATCTCCACCTACAGCTGCAGGAGAATGACCTCCCGCTGGCCCATGGCCGTATTCCACAACATACTCGATGTGTCCGCGTACAACGCTTACGTGATATGGCGAGAGATGAACCCAGACTGGCTCGCGGGTAATCGGAACAAGCGCAGGGTGTTCCTTGAACAGCTGGGCAAAGCGCTCGTCACCCCGCTCATAGAGAAAAGACAGGCCCTGCCGCGATCCGAGGCCTCCGCCGCGCTAGTGAGGACCATTAGAACTGCGTGCGGGCCACCTGACCCTCCGCCACACGAGACTGTTCGCGCGAGGGGGGTACCACCGACGCGGGAAGTGAGTAAAAGAAAGAGGTGCCAGATTTGCCCATCTAAGGACAGTAAAACCTACACCACGTGCCAGGGCTGTCAGAAATACATATGCAGGAGCTGCGCACTCCCGTATTGCCACGCGTGCGCGCGTCCGTGCGCGTAACGGCACTGACATATAATGCTATACAACAGACAGGACAGCGCGAGGGTTAAACATTATTTAAAGCTAAATGTGACAAAATGTTGCTGTTATTTTCAGCATGAGCCGCTTTACAAACGGCGCCGCATAGCTAACGTTACCAAAGCGGGTTGTGCAACCCACCGATACCACAGGAACGAAGACTCTGGTAAGAGCAGAGGAAACGGAGTCTGTAGACAAACAATACATTGTGCACAAACGTAAATGTCATTGATAAACACTGCTCTCCGGACATATCAATAAATTGTTTCCATTTCAATGCCGAAAGAATTAACAGTTGCCATGGTTACTGCTCTGTTTATACCACCGGTAGCAGCTATGGGCCATCAGCTAACTGTCATTAGCAAACAGCCGAGTGCAAACCATTATGGATTTTTATTTATAACTGCAAGCGACTTCAACCAAGCAAATGTCAATGTCAATGTCAATGTCAAATTTATTTGTATAGCACATTTCCAAGGCCGAGGCCTACCAAAGTACTTCACAGTAAAAACAGATACAATAGAAGACACAGTAAATAACAAATACCAAGAAAATAGAGTACAACATTCATCAGTGCGGCTCCCCTGAGCCAAACGCTATTTCAAATAAATAAGTCTTCAGCAATGATTTAAAAGTGGACAAGCTTCTAGCAGTCCGCACAGCTACAGGCAATGAGTTCCACAGAGTTGGAGCAGCCACTGAAAAGGCTCGATCACCTCTGGATCTCAGTTTCGACCTAGGAACCTCTAGGACCATCAGACTGGCTGAACGGAGGTCTCTAGAGGGCCTATGCAGCCTGACAAGGTCCGTAAGATACTCTGGGGCAAGCCCATTGATACATTTAAAAGCAAATAAAATGACCTTAAAATCAATCCGATACTTTACCGGAAGCCAGTGAAGCAATGAGAGCACTGGAGTAATGTGCTCCCGCTTCTTCCTGCCACTTAGAAGACGAGCTGCTGCATTCTGTACAAGCTGCAGACGATAAAGCTCAGACTTCCTTGTATGCCTGTATACAAGGAATTACAATAATCCAGGCGAGAGGTGATAAAAACATGAATAACTTTTTCTAGGTCAGCCTGTGTCAGATACGGTTTGACTTTAGCTATCAGTTTAGCTATTACCTTAACCACAGCACTGACCTGCTTATCTAGTTTAAAAGCACTATCGACAATCACTCCAAGATTCCTGGCATGGGATCTTAAGTGAGGTGCTAGTTGGTCAAGGGAGCTGGTAAGAACCTGAACCAACTCTGGACACCCAAACAAGACAACCTCCGTTTTGTTCTCATTAAGTTTTAAAAAGTTAAGATCCATCCAAGTCTTAATATCGCTCATGCAGTTTATCACAGAGACATACATACATATACATACATACATACATACATATATACATACATACATATACATACATACATACATACATACATACATATATATATATACATATGTATACATATATATATATACATATATATATGAGAGAAATCTAAAGACTGTCCTCCCAAAATTCAGTCAGCATGTACAGAGCAGACACTTGAGCATGTCTATAGCAACATTTTATATACATACATACATACATACATACATACATACACACAGGTCCATCAAAGGCCACGCCACAAGACTGATGAGCATGTTTTTACCCCAAGGCTATTGCAAAACTGAACTCTGCACTCAAAGAACATCCGTCATAGCCAGTAATTATACTGTGAAATAACTTCCCAGTGCAATATCTATCTTGTGCAATTACTACTCTTTGCAATATTTTAACGCTTTTAGTCATATTCTGTAATAGCTGTAATTATACCTAATATTCCCGTGGAATACGAGTGGTGCATATGTGAGCCTACTCATAATGTAATGTGTATAGTGTGTGTATAGATGTGTGTTTGTTGCTTGGCATTTACATAATCACATTTATTTTTATTCTTCTTACTTAAATATTAGTATTATTTGTATTAGTATCGTTTACTTTATTTAAGAGAGGCCACTCTGATAGAACCTCCATTTTATTGTATACACCAGTACAATGACATTAAATTAATTCTATTCTAATTTATTCTGTTCTATTGTATTTGTATAACTTACATCATTTTGATATTCAGTGTAATCATAATTAGTAAAATTATACTATTTAATAAATATTTCATTTGACTGAGCGAAGAAGTTCTAAGGTGCGGGGTTTGGCGTGATAAGTTTGCAATCTAATGCAAATGTTTCTATACTATTTGCGTCTGTTGACTTAATTTGGAAGCTCTGCCTTTTAAATTGATTTTTGTTGATAACTCACTCATGCCTGAGGTTGCAAGTTTGAGTACAGAGAATCTGCTGCACTATGCTGAATCCTTGTCTGGAGAATTATATCCTAATACAGGGGTGTCAAACTCATTTTCACCGAGGGCCACATCAGCATAATGGCTGTCC
>JAEKDQ010000463.1:52500-57500 GCA_026937815.1 Etheostoma perlongum
ATTTAATGCCAATTAAATGTTCCAATCTCTGTAATAAAATATGATGGTCAATGGTATCAAATGCAGCACTAAGATCTAATAACACCAGTACAGAGATAAGTCCTTTGTCTGATGCAATTAGGAGGTCATTAGTAATTTTCACAAGTGCTGTCTCTGTGCTATGATGAGCTCTAAATCCTGACTGAAAATCCTCAAATAAGCTGTTGCTATGCAGAAAGTCACATAGCTGTTTAGCGACTGCTTTCTCAAGAATCTTAGAGAGAAATGGAAGATTGGATATAGGTCTATAGTTGGCTAAAACTTCTGGATCAAGGTTGGGCTTTTTCAGAAGAGGTTTAATTACAGCTACTTTAAAGTGCTGTGGTACATAGCCTGTTAATAAAGATCCATCCATCCATCCATCTTCATCCGCTTATCCGGAGTCGGGTTTGGGGCAGCAGCTCCAGTAGGGGACCCCAAACTTCCCTTCCCCGAGCCACATCAACCAGCTCCGACTGGGGGATCCCGAGGCGTTCCCAGGCCAGGTTGGAGATATAATCTCTCCACCTAGTCCTGGGTCTTCCCCGAGGCCTCCTCCCAGCTGGACGTGCCTGGAACACCTCCCTAGGGAGGCGCCCAGGAGGCATCCTTGGCCCAGATGCCCGAACCACCTCAACTGGCTCCTTTCGACGCGAAGGAGCAGCGGCTCTTTTGAGCTCCTCCTCGGATGACTGAGCTTCTCACCCTATCTCTAAGGGAGACGCCAGCCACCCTCCTGAGGAAACCCATTTCGGCCGCTTGTACCCTGGATCTCGCTTCTTTCGGTCATGACCCAGCCTTCATGACCATAGGTGAGGGTAGGAACGAAAATTGCCCGGTAGATCGAGAGCTTTGCCTTCTGGCTCAGCTCTCTTTCGTCACAACGGTGCGATACACAGAATGTAATACCGCACCGGCTGCTCCGATTCTCCGACCAATCTCACGCTCCATAGTCCCTTCACTCGCGAACAAGACCCCAAGATACTTAAACTCCTTCACTTGGGGTAAGGACTCACTCCCCACCTGAAGAAAGCACTCCATCGGTTTCCTGCTGAGAACCATGGCCTCAGATTTAGAGGTGCTGATCCTCATCCCAGCCGCTTCACACTCGGGCGGCGAACCGATCCAGTGAGTGCTGAAGGTCACAGACCCGATGATGCCATCAGGACCACATCATCTGCAAAAAGCAGCATACGAGATCCCGAGCCCACCGAACTGCAACCCCTCCCCGCCCGACTACGCCTCGATATCCCTGTCCATAAATATTACAAACAGGATTGGTGACAAAGCGCAGCCCTGGCGGAGGCCAACCCTCACCTGGAACGAGTCCGACTTACTGCCGAGAACCGGACACAGCTCGCTTTGGTCATACAGAGATTGGATGGCCCTGAGAAGGGACCCCCTCACCCCATACTCCCGCAGCACCTCCCATTTCTCGGGGGACCCGGTCATACGCCTTCTCCAGATCCACAAAACACATGCAGACTGGTTGGGCATACTCCCAGGCCCCCTCCAAGATCCTTTGCGAGAGTGAAGATCTGATCCGTTGTTCCACGGCCAGGACGGAATCCGCATTGTTCCTCTTCAATCCGAGGTTCGACTATCGGCCGAACCCTCCTTTCCAGTACCTTGGAGTAGACTTTACCAGGGAGGCTGAGAAGTGTGATACCCCTGTAATTGGCACACACCCCTCTGGTCCCCCCTTTTAAAGAGGGGAACCACCACCCCGGTCTGCCACTCCTAGGGCACCGTCCCAGACTTCCACGCAATGTTGAAGAGGCGTGTCAACCAAGACATCCCCTCCACACCCAGAGCTTTCAGCATTTCTGGACGGATCTCATCAATCCCTGGGGCTTTGCCGCTGTGGAGTTGTTTTACTACCTCAGCGACTTCCACCAGGGAAATTGACGACAATAATCCCCCATCATCCTCCAGCTCTGCCTCTACCACAGAGGGCGTGCCAGCTGGATTTAGGAGTTCCTCAAAGTGCTCCTTCCACCGCTCTATTACCTCCCAGTTGAGGTCAACAACGTCCCATCCTTGCTGTAAACAGCTTGGATGATTCCTCGCTTCCCCCTCCTGAGGTGGTGAACGGTTTTCAGAAGCACCTTGGTGCCGACCGAAAGTCCTTCTCCATGTCTTCTCCGAACTTCTCCCACACCCGCTGCTTTTGCCTCTGTCACGGCAGAGGCTGCAGCCCTTTCGGGCCCGTCGGTACCTTGCAACTGCCTCCGGAGTCCTCGGGATAACATATCTCGGAAGGACTCCTTCTTCAGTCGGACGGCTTCCCTGACCACCGGTGTCCACCAGGGTGTTCGTGGGGTTACCGCCCCTTGAGGCACCTAAGACCCTAAGACCACAGCTCGCCGCCACAGCTTCAGCAATGGAAACTTTGAACATTGTCCACTCAGGTTCAATGCCCCCAGCCTCCACAGGGATGCACGAAAAGCTCCGCCGGAGGTGTGAGTTGAAAGTCCGTCGGACAGGGGCCTCCTCCAGACGTCATCCCAGTTTACCCGCACTACCCGTTTGGGCTTACCAGGTCTGTCCAGAGTCCTCCCCATCCCCTGACCCAGCTCACCACCAGATGGTGATCAGTTGACAGCTCTGCCCCTCTCTTCACCCGAGTGTCCAAAACATACGGCCTCAGATCAGATGAAACGATTAGAAAATCGATCATTGACCTTTGGCCTAGGGTATTCTGGTACCACGCACACTTATGAGCATCCCTATGTTGAACATGGTGTTTGTTATGGACAATCCATGACTAGCACAGAAGTCCAACAACAAACAACCACTCTGGTTCAGATCAGGGAGGCCGTTCCTCCCAATCACGCCTCCAAGTATCTCCATCATTGCCCACGTGTGCGTTGAAGTCCCCCAGCAGAACTATGGAGTCCCCTACTGGAGCCCCATACAGGACTCCATTCAAGGTCTCCAAGAAGGCTCGAATATCCGAACTCCTGTTTGGTGCATATGCACAAACAACAGTCAGAGTTTTCCCCCATCACCCGCAGGCAGGCGTAGGGAGGCGACCCTCTCGCCCACCGGGGTAAACTCCAATTAGCGCTCAGCCGGGGGCTTGTGAGTATCCCCCCACCCACCCGGCGCCCACACCCTGGGCAACTCCGAGTAGGACAGAGTCCAACCCCTATCCAGGAGTACGGTTCCAGAACCCGAGACTTGCGTAGAAGTAAGCCCCACCAGATCTAACTGGTAGCGCTCCACCTCCCGCACAAGTTCCGGCTTCCCCCCACAGAGAGGTGACGTTCTACGTCCCCAGAGCCAGCCTCTGCCGCCCGGGTCTGGTCCATCGAGGTCCCTGACCTTCGCCGCCACCCATGTGGCTGCGCACCCGACCCCCAGCGGTTCCTCCCACAGGTGGTGGGCCCATGGGATGGAGGGGGGGCCACTCAGCTTCTTCGGGCTGTGCCCGACCAAGCCCGTGGCAAACCCGCCACCAGGCGCCGCTGACGAGCCCTCCGTCCAGGCCTGGCTCCAGACGGGGCCCCGGCCTCCTCCGGGCAGGGTCACTCCCCTCTTCCTCGATTTTGCATAGGGCTTTTGAACCATTCTTGTCTGGCCCCTCACCTGAGACCACTTTGCCATGGGAGACCCTACCAGGAGCACACAGCTCCAGACAACACAGCCCTCAGGTTCATAGGGACACACAAACCTCTCCACCACGATAAGGTGATGGTTCCCGGAGAGGCTGTTAATAAAGATAGATTAGTTATATCTAGTAGAGAAGTGTTGACTAAGGGTAAAGCTTCTTTAAGTAGCCTAGTCGGGATGGGGTCTAAGAGGCAGGTTGATGGTTTAGATGAAGAAATAATTGAATTAAATTGATAAAGATCAAGTGAAGCAAAGCAGTCTAAACATATATCTGGTTTTACAGCTGTTTCTAAGGTTCCTGAGTTTAGAGATAAGTCAGTGCCAGTTAAAGGCAGGTCTTGGTGAATTTTGCTTCTAATAGTTATAATTTTATCATTGAAGAATCTCATGAAGTCGTTACTGCTAAGAGCTATGGGAATAATTGGCTCAGTAGAGCTGTGACCTTCCGCTAGCCTGGCTACAGTGCTGAAAAGAAACCTGGGGTTGTTCCTATTTTCCTCTATTAATGACGAGTAGTACGCTGCTCTGGCATTACGAAGGGCCTTCCTATACATTTTAAGACTATCTTGCCAGATTAACCGAGAATTTTCCAATTTGGTGGAACGCCAAATCTTCTCAAGTTTCGCGATGTTTGCTTTAATTTGCGAGTTTCAGTGTTATACCATGGAGCTAACCGTCTTTGTTTTATTGTCTTCTTTTTTAGAGGGGCAACAGAGTCGAGTGTCATTCTCAGCAAGCCTGCTGCACTATCAACAAAATGATCGATTTGGGAGGGACTGAAATTAGCATAGGAGTTACTTTTTGACTTGATCTTGAATTAAAAGCTAATAGAAACACATCTTTAAATTTAGCTACAGCACTATCAGATAGACATCTTGTATAGACGTTTTTGCCTACTGGCGTGTAGTTCAGCAGTATAAACTCAAAAGTTATCAAACAGTGGTCAGATAGAAAGGGATTCTGTGGGAACACTATTAAATGTTCAATTTCAACACCATATACCAGAACAAGATCGAGGGTGTGGCCAAAACGGTGAGTCGGTTTATGAACACTTTGAGAGAAGCCAATAGAATCTAATAGAGAGATAAACGCAGTACTAAGGCTATCATTCTCATCGTCCAAGTGAATATTAAAATCCCCTACAATAAGAACTTTGTCCGTTTTTAGCACTAAATTTGACAAAAACTCTGCAAATTCAGATAAGAATTCAGAGTATGGACCAGGTGCTCGGTACACTATAACAAATAGAACTGGTTCAGTGATTTCCAACTTGGGTGTGAAAGACTAAGAACAAGACTTTCAAATGAGTTATAATTTAGTTTAGGTTTAGAGCTGATTAGTAGACTAGAATCGAAGATAGCTGCCAC
>JAEKDQ010000463.1:62500-74140 GCA_026937815.1 Etheostoma perlongum
AGATTATTTGTTTTATAAAAGTGGTTCTATTTTTATTATGGGGGAGATATTGCAATATTCCATTGACTGAACACCCTAACACCATGCAACACAACAATGAAGAGAGCAGTATTTCCTATCATTTCATAGCATGGCTTACATGCCCATGCACTCATTCAGGTGCGTGACCAGAGTGTGAAGGAAAAGGCTGGTATTCTTTTTTTCATGTATACTTGTACTTAAAATGAAGCTTTATTTAGCTTATGGCTCCAGGATGGCCTACTCTGCTGTTAAGAGAAATTAGAAAGGTGGAATTAAACCAATTTACTATACATATTTAATATTTAATACATTAGTTCAAGTTCATTACACACTAACGGAGATGTGGTATTTTATCCAGATACTAGTGCTGGTAACAGAATTGTGACCAAATTCCAGAACAGATATGGTAATTGCATATATGGCTTTTTAGGTAACGAAAGGCATGGCAGTTGTGCATGGCTATATTGCCATGTGTGTTATGACCATTACTGACTAACTGATGATATAATGATTCCCCTCAAGTGAGTTACAGGGTGACAGGACCAAAAACAGGGAGAGGGAAAGTGGGACAGGGACAGCCAGTGCCTCGGCCTCAGCATCAGCCTCACATGACCCAGGACTAGATGTGGATGAGGGTAGAGTTTCTGTACTTTTAAAGAGTAGTGACGTTTTATGTTCTTTATTTGTTTTGGAAGTTGAAATATTTATGTGAAAATGCAAAAACTATTTGGTTCTTGAAATATTCTGAATGCTACCACTGTAGTTGGTCTGTCACATAGTTTTTTTTTCACATGCTAATTTCTGTCATTCCATCTCAGCAGGAGCAGCAAGTGCCACTGGAAACTCACCCACAGAGGCCACCATTGATGGTAAGTACATTGCTATAAGGCATTGCTAATCATTAAAGGCATGGTATGAAATTGCTTAAGTATGAGATTTGAGGCCACCCTTGAACACACGTCATGTCACTTAGTAATTCGTTGTCATTCTATATCAGTAGCAACAGGAATCCCACCTACAGAAGTCACTACTGATTGTAAGTGTGTTGCTATAAAGCATAGTATAGCAAATTATAAGAACTTGTACCATATGTTCAGGTTTCTCCATGCTGCATCTTCATAACATCAGAGCTGCTTTTAAAAGGATAATCAAAGATTCATGTATGTACTGTGTTTAAAATTGAGCGAGTCAATGTAATTTAATAATCTTAAAGGTTCAGTTACTGTTTCCTAATGTAATTTACCCTTTTTTTAAGCTTGGGTTACACAACTGGACCCAGAGAAAGCAGCCCAGCTTTTCACACAGGCAGCTCTTGAAAACAAACAACATATGGAGCCCCTCACATTCACCCTGAGTCTCATGGACTCTGAAGAAGAGAGACACAGAGCGATCATCTCATTTTACAAGAGGCCCAGGGTGGAGTGGGCAAGGCCCCTAACTTGCAGATTGATTGGTGAACATTTTTTACTATTCCTGCAAATACATAGATATGTGAATTTATTATGTTAGGTTTGTGTAGCTGTGACTTAGATGGTGTAGTTTTTCCAAAATCTTGTGGTGTAACTTATAATAAAAGCACATTTTTGACTTAGGTGACTCTGCTATTGGTGAAGGCGTAAAACGGCATGTGCTGTCCACTGTGATGGGAGCTGTCCAGAGTGGTTTCCTTCTGGATGAAAAAAAAGGTATGTCACACTATATTTGTTTTGCATACAGAAGAATGTCTGTGTCTGTTATTTGACAGTTTCTCCTCTGAAGGGAGAGTGCTTCTCTTCGAGGGAGAGAGTGACCACCTTATTCCCTCAACAAGTCAAGAGCTCCTGGAGGGTGATTTATTTGTGACTGCAGGAAAGATGGTTGGTCATTCATTCTTGAATGGAGGCCCATGTCTCACTGGCCTAAGCACAGCAATCATCCATGTACTTTTTGGCAGCAGTCCAGAGATGGCAACCATATCCCTGTCAGACTGTGGATCAGGATGTCCGGGATGTCTTGGCACTGGTCTGGAGTTACATGTTTTATTTATATAATGTGTTTCCAAACTGCACTATTATCAAATTGTTGTAAAAATGTATTGCCAAGAACCTACTTTTTTGATTGCCTATATTACAAATATTGTATTTGGCTCTTTTGTGCTGATGTCACTGATCAGTTGGAAGGAACTAAGGACCTGTCAGAAGAAGACAAATCCCAGATTCTCTCTGTGACACTGCCCTGGGACCTGCCTGGTGTCACACTGAACAACAGGTGGTGGCTGAGGGAGAAAATACTGCTCCATGCTGTAAGCTATCTATGATTATGGTCTTTGTAATTTGGCCTGTTCTTAAAGAGACAATAGCATGCTTTTTTTCAGTTAAAGCCCAAAGTACAAACCAGAGGGAGTAGCACTGAGCTAGTCAGTAGGGGAGTCAAAAGGAGCCCTAACATTGTTTCAGGGTATGGATGAATAGTAATGAATGAGTTTTGGAATATTATGCATGTAAATGTATCCTAGTAGACCCCACTGATTTTGTTTAATTTTACAGGTTCTTGGACGGACGACCCAGCAGGTTAAACAAATCCGACGAGGCCTGAAAGACACGGGTGTCTGGGAGTTTTTTAGCTCCAGGCCAGATGCTGTGCAAGTCCTATTCCCAAGGGCCTGCAATGCAGAGATCACACCACAAGTAATGCAAATACATTTGTTATATTTAATTACTTTTTTTCCATTTATGTGCATGTTTTATCTTGGTTTATAAGGTATCTGTCAAAATCTATCTGGGTATAGAAACATATTTTCATATAAGTAACTAATTAAATGTTTGGTAGATGATTCTGGACAATATCAACTGGCCAAGGGACAAGGACATCGATGAGGACATCGTCAGCCTGGAGGACCATTGCAGAGTAATGACCTTCCTCCGGAAATTTATAGAGGATGGTATGTTGCCTTTGTTCTGGAGTAAGACTTGCTCTATGTAGTGTTTGAGTGTCAGTGTGTGTGGATCGAATTTGTTTCCCGTGTGTATTTTTGGAAGGTACTCCGGAAGTCCTGAAGACTTTGCTCACATTCTGGACTGGCTGGGGTGTTGTTTCCTCGAACTTGGAGGTGGAAATCATCAATTGTGCCCTACCACAGTCATCAACTTGTTTTTTTGACTCTGAAACTGTCAAAGAATACAACAAACTGAAAACATTTTTCAAGACCTGATGGCAAGCATATCCTCCTCCTACTCTGGATTCGGTCAGATTTCAGCACTGATACAGACACATCAATCTGTCAGATTTGAGCACCGATGGAGACAAAGGTTCAGATCTCATTTAGTTGTATTTGTTCAAAGCACTGGTAGAGACACAGACAAATCATTCTCTTCATTTAGTTGTATGGGGTCACAATATTCATAGGTTAAGACAGAAACTTGTTAATCCCAGAACCCCCAACATTTGATGTGCATTGTTTTTGATTCAGCCGTTAACTAAATGTTTTGATGGATACCAGACCACTCTGTGTGAGGCACCTTGCTTATGCATGCTCACAAGGCATGATTGTTGATAAAAACATTCGGCAAATGAATAACTGACTTAAGTTCTTTTTTTGAAGCTCAACACACTTAGTCATCAATAAATTGGTAAGACAATTTCAAATGTGAGTAACATAATTTAAGCAAATATGAGAACTGCCTTATACTTTAAAGACCCTTCTATTCAGCTATGGTTTTGGAACACATACAAAATCAAATGTGCCATTAGTTATGGTGATTAGCACCAAATGTTAACAATCCGCAATTAACTTCAACTTAAATGTCTGAACATACTACAAGTCAAACATTACATTTTTAAACCTCTCCAAATATGTCTGTCAGTGTGGTAATTGCTTCAGTGTAAACATTCAGAACATTGGAAAAAGGTCCTTGTGGATCTGGCAGTCTTTGCAATTCCACTTCAGTCAAGGGCCGTGGAACCTGAACCTCGGGCACTGGCACTCCTTCAGGGTGGTGACCATGTGGACTTCCCCAGTCAATGCCATAGTCCATGTCAACCTAAAAGAGATTTGCAATCAATTTAAGAAGTATGTAACTGTCAATTGAGGGTCATGTTGTCGATAAAGTAGGATAGACAGACAGTGGGGGAAAATACTTTAACGCTTGCCCTGTTCAGGTAGATCTTTTTCAAACAATCACTGATAAACCCTTAATTCTAATTAGAAGAACAAAAATGTGCAAGTCTAGTGAAATTTAAGGACTCATTTTAACAAATGGTTTAAACAAACTTAAACATTGTGCTTTTGTAATAGTGCTGCAATGATTAATTAATTCTGAATGATTATGTGTTTGAATCATTTTTTTAAAGAAAAATTCTCTGATTCCAGCTTATTAAAAATGTGATTTCTTTTAAAATTTTGGTTTCTTTCTTTTGCCATGACAGTAAAGTGAGTATCTTTAGGCTGGAGACAAAACAATACATTTCAGGATGTCATCTTGGGCTTAGGGAATAAATAAATGACATTTTATAATAATAATGATCATTACTTGCAAGCCTAGTGTTTTGTTTGACACAGTATGTTGGACATCATCTTAATAATGGCCTTAGTCCAAAACTTTAACAATACATTACATAAGAATCACTTCTTAATGCATTTTCAACATACTTACTCTTGGACATTTAAAAATGATCAAGCATCTTAGAATTACTCATAAGAACACTGCTAAGAGTTGACTTAATTGTAAAAAATAAATAAAAAATACTTGGCTCAAAGATGTGCTTAAAAGTTATCAACTTAAGTGTCAGTCTTAGTGCTGATTTACGACACTTTGCTGTGCCGCAAACAGGATTTTGGATGACGATGTAGACACAAGGACCAATCGCTGAATAGATCTCCTTATTTAAGAATATTCTCAGATACATTCACATTGAATGGTGAAATACCTAATAGGAGTTAACATTCAACACCCATTTGACAATAAGAATATTTAAGAGAATACAATATGTACGTTGGAAATGAAAGATAAAAAGTTGATCTTTATATTAGTGCCATCGAATAGCCTGCTATTTGCATCGGATTACAGGGGTGTTGTTGGGAAGTCGATCAAACGCATGACAGTGTGTGGAGCTGTAAGTGGCATAATTGTTGCCATGACAATTTGGACTATTGATGTCCCTTCAATGTAGCTGAAAACGCATTGCTTCATAAAGTCAGTAGTGAGATGACATCCCTCACTAACTTGCTGACAAAAATTATACATGTCTGACCCTGTCTAATTAAGTACGCTACTTCAAATCATTTAGAAACGTTCTTCCTCTCCTGAAATATTTGCACATGTCTCTGTCTCCACAGTCCATCACAAGCCCCTACTGGCAGCTCCTAACCACCTGAGAGACCTCTGGAGCAGTCTTAAATAAAAGGGAGAGTAAGAGTGATTCTTAGCTCGCCTTTATACTTACGTTTGAAAGTAGGAGTACATTTTATAAATTCTCAGCACTTAAGACTAAAATGGCACTTTGAGAAGCTTGCTAAATACCGGCACAGATCTATGTGTGTTGTAAATACAGTTATGGGCCCTAATTTAATGGGTGTTCCAAGTCTAAAGTATAATTAAGCTAATTTAATACCATAAGATAAATGCAAATGTTGGTGGGTCAGCTCAATACTCCCACACGCCCCCGATAGCTTTAGTTCATGCACTGTGTGTCATTTCAACTAGGCCCTTTGAGTCTTGTGACACAAACCTTGAGATTTGTTTATACTACAAACCTGGTAGGGATCTTCACCCTCACGCTGGTTTTGAGACCATAGCAGGTGTGGTGACTGATTCCTCTCCGTGCGCAGCCGATGGTGGTTCCAGCCCTCTTTGAACAACTTCAGATGTCTGTCAAGTTGTGGAAGAAAGGCCCAGTGCAGTGCATACAGCTGGATCTCATTGTCCGGGTTGAGTAGGCCTTCTGCCTCTAGGTTGCAGAATGTTGTGTAGAACAGATCCAAAACTCCTCCAAAGACATCTCTCCACAATCTCCACAATCTCTCTATCCTGGACAAACAGAAAAAATACAAAAACAAGAAATAAAGTCATGAATGACTTGGATGTATACATATTAAATGTATGACATAAATACCCTTGCATGATGAGCAAAATGGACATAATAAGAATAAAGTTTAGGACAAACACTTTTTATACACCATTTAATGTCCACTAAATTAATAAATTACTGTATAAAACCCTTACTATTAATAATTGCACTGTTCCCAGCAATGAACGATGTTACTAAAGTAATGTAACAGAACTACAACTGAAAAAAATAAGATAACCCAAAGCAGAAGTTTTAAAAAGGCCAATAATGAAAACAAGATTAAAATTGGAACTTGCTACAGTTTTACAAAAGGAAATCACCTCTGGTTGTGTGTGCTTCTTCCTGTGAGATGAGAATTCCTATTTGGGCCTCTGGTGGACACCATGAAGTGGGCCACTTGGACATTCTCTCCTCCTTTATCAGAGCGAACACGTGATGGCACTCCATATATACCGACTGCTTCAAGAAAGCACTTGCAGACCGTTGACACTCGGTTATTGGTGGCGGCTTTTAAGTACACAATAAGACGGCTGAAGCCGTCAATGCCTCCATGAACCACAAATCGCCATCTGCAATATAAGAAATTGCAAAGTGTATTGTAATTTCAAGAACAACGCAAAGTGCTTCATAGTAACCTTCAAGAAACACCATTAATGGAAAAGGAAATGAATGTGAAATCCAATCTCACAGTGAGAAAGTGGCAGCATGAGTGATGATATTAAATAAATTTAATGTGGATTGCAATAACTAGTTTTAATTGCATTGTGGAAACAAGTGAGCCTGCCTTCAAAGAAAATCCAATGGTAAAATGTACATGAAACCAATATTGCATTATTTGGATTTGTTTTATGATGTATTATTTACAATAGCTCATTCTGACCTTATAAGTTTATGGTTGCCATCGATATGCCACAAACTGTTAGGGGCTGGAACAGAATATCTTCTGCGTCTTGCTGTGTGGAGTTGGACAGTGCTCCTGATCAACACGTCTCATTGATTCTTGCACTTGACTTCCTTGAAAAACAGGTAAATAGAGATTACAGATTACATATTTGTTACTTTGATTGTCCATAGTACACAAATGGAAATGCTGGGTTAAGCAATGGCCCACATCAAATATCACAATATGTTTGATAGAACAACTCATTAAAAGAGACTACATTGTGAAGATGATTATTGGTGCTTTAAAAAAATATTGTACATACTGTACTGCACTTGTGATAAACAATTATTTGTAATGTGGTCATGATGACCAAGCAGCTGTAAGTTGAGTCAGTGACAAACACATCGATATTACATAATGCCTACAGTGTTAATTAATGTCATAACCAACACATACTAGCCTTCTTACTTTGGATTTATATTCCTTGAGCATTCATCTTATATCCTGTATTAGGATGACATCTAAGGATCTCCCGTACCATTGCATCCAACTCCTCATTGTCAATGTTGCTGAACAGCAGGTCTGACACTCTTTAAAAAAAAGCCATTTGGTCAACTGGAAATTTCGGGGACCACTTATCATTTATTTATCATATTATTTCAGACCGGTTCTTACTGTTGTTATTGTCATACTATACTGTATATTTTATGTACTGTATACCAAACCCACCTACCTCATGTACATAACACCGCTCATAATACTTATTTATTCCAGCATTCATTTTTTGCACTCATCACACTGTGTACACGTATGCTTGTATGTGTATGTGCTGTAAATCACATCCACCTCTGACATGTACATAATAATAACGGTAATAATAATTTTACGTTACTTCTGCATCCTTTGCACTCTGCTCATTGCACTATTGTCTCAATCTGTCTATTTTATTTGTAGTGTAAATACCAGTATGTGTTCTCTATACTGTAGCTTAGCTGTGTTTGATTTTATTACTGTATTACAGTTTTACTGTATTATTGTATAAGTAAGCACATCATTAGCAGTGTACAATCCAAGAGATAATTTCTTGTATGTGTACACCAGAGATATTCACAAGTCTTTGAGCTAGAGTCCAAGTCAAGTCTCAAGTCTCTAAAACTGTAACATGATCAACAGCCAGTCTGTAATTATTAACGTGATGCAGCCTGCGGGACGTAAATGATTAGCCTATATTAATTGACTACCACAAGTTTGGAAAGTAACCAAACGCTCATTCATCTTCTCATAACGACCGCCAGTCAGAGTAAACCTCCCGAAGGTCGGAGCTGAAGCAGCAAGCATCTATCGTTAGATGGCCAATGCTGAGCTCAACATGTATACTCACCACAGGTCACTAACCTATTTGCGTTCAGCGCTTCTTTGTTTGGGTCTTGTTGTATGACGTTTTAAAGCCAAAGTTTATGATGAATGGCGGAGCAGCTGTCAACTCTCAGTCACGTGCGGCCGCGCGCAGCAGATACTGCGTGTTAAGGTAGGCAGGTTATAGGTAACGGAGGAAGGTAATAACGGACAGATCAGCCGACGCTTCCTAAAAATAAACATGGTTCACGAGTCCAGCACCTCGAGTCGGAGTCTGAAGTCACGGTGTGTGCGACATAACCTTACTTTCTATGCATTCTTGATTAGTTCCATAACTTTGTAAATTAACAAAAGCTAGCAAGGGTTTGCCTTTCTCCTGTGTCCATTCTTACACACACTGGTTCTGTTGGCATCACATGTAATGGTACACTCACCTTATGTCATTCTCTGCCATCCGACGATGAACTGTTGTTTGGCTGACTCCAAAAAGCCTTGCACTGGCACCAACAGGCCAACCCGCATGGAAAAGTCCTTCCACGGCGTCCACAGGCAGCATATCCCCCAGGTGTGGGATGAACGTTAGCGACCGAGTTAAGAAGATAGGCCGCTTCCTCCACATTCTGAAAAACTACATTGTCGACATCTGTGTCCATGTGAGCCGCTAACTGAAACACACGTTCTGTCAGAGCGTCTAAACGAAAAATGATAAAGTCAATACTTATAACGTTAGCATTGTTTTCAAAAACAGTTGCTAAATGCCTGAGCTCACTGACAACTTCACCGTAGCTAGCCATCTGTGTTGTGTCTGTGGCCGGTGGCATGTAGATTGGACCGAGGGAGTAAAATGCTAACCAACCAATGGGCAGACGTTAACCCCTTAAGACCCGCCCCCCTCATTTGCATAATGAGGCAGGAATGCATGAAGAAATGTAAAATTGACAGGCAGAAATAAATACCAGGGGTGAAAATAAATAGGGTAGAAAATGCAACGGAAGAATAAAACAGACAAAAAATGTAAACACATACAGAAATAAATACATTTAAAAAAATAAGTAATTAATAAATAAAGTTGAAGATTATAACGGACAAGGACGTCTGACAGGAACGTTTTGATTGCGCTTGAGTGTATACATGTTAACACTGTATACATGTTTCCAGCATAGACCATTAATAGGACTACATACACCTAAACCAGTGTACTGTTACAATAAATATAGGTGATAATTTAACTTTACAAAAACCTTTCATGAACCACCTCAAATTCAAATGATTAGAGTCTTATAGGTTTGCATATTCCAGTCAGAGTAAAAATAATAAAAAGTTGTCTGACAAACATTTGGTATGGTGCAATCAGTTTTGCATAACCAGACATATCTCCACAGGGCTGTGTCAGTACTGGACTATGATTGAGCAGATTTCATAGGAGAAGTTGAAGTGGAGGATTTCTGGAGCTCGGTGGAAAGATGAATAATCTGCAGAGGCATTTTAATTTCTCTTTTCAGAATCAGAAATACTTCATTGGTCCCTACACAAGCATGTAGGAGATGGGTGCCTTGTTCTTTAGCAGCTGAAATATGTACTGTATAAATAATTACCACATAATTACTATTATTTTTATGTACCAAGGGGGTGTGAAAATGCAATATGTACTCGCTGCATTTATTTTCTCTTTTTCTCTTTTAGTGCTTCAACCCAGAGAGAGCCTTCTACTCAAATGGGCTCTACTGTGTCCAGCCCGGGAAAAGGAGAACCCACACCGACAGGCCTCAGCTCCAGGCCTCAGCTCCAGGCCTCAGCTCCAGGCCTCAACTCCAGGCCTCAGCTCCAGGCCTCAGCTCCAGGCCTCAGCTCCAGGCCTCAACTCCAGGCCTCAGCTCCAGGCCTCAGCTCCAGGCCTCAACTCCAGGCCTCAGCTCCAGGCCTCAGCTCCAGGCCTCAGCTCCAGGCCTCAACTCCAGGCCTCAACTCCAGGCCTCAGCTCCAGGCCTCAGCTCCAGGCCTCAGCTCCAGGCCTCAACTCCAGGCCTCAGCTCCAGGCCTCAACTCCAGGCCTCAACTCCAGGCCTCAGCTCCAGGCCTCAACTCCAGGCCTCAACTCCAGGCCTCAGCTCCAGGCCTCAACTCCAGGCCTCAACTCCAGGCCTCAGGCCTCAGCTCCAGGCCTCAGCTCCAGGCCTCAGCTCCAGGCCTCAACTCCAGGCCTCAGCTCCAGGCCTCAGCTCCAGGCCTCAGCTCCAGGCCTCAACTCCAGGCCTCAGCTCCAGGCCTCAACTCCAGGCCTCAACTCCAGGCCTCAGCTCCAGGCCTCAACTCCAGGCCTCAACTCCAGGCCTCAACTCCAGGCCACCGCTCCAGCCGTTACAGAAGCTGAACAAACCTGGATGCTAAGCAGACTGTCGTGTTTAGGAGGAGGGTTCGATGCCCCACTCTGTGCATGTTTTCACCATGGTGTCATTTTCTTATACTGCCAAACCCGACTACAGTAGTGGGGGGGGAGAAGAAGTAGAGAGAGAAAGGGAGAAAGCAATGAAGACAATATGAAAGGTGCATTAGTTTTGTGTTCTGTTGGCGTTGTCCAGGTACTTTGACTGTACCCGGGTCACTAAAACTGCACCGGGGAGCGACACACTGCAGAAGGTCAACATAGATGGATTACAATAATAGACAAGGGGCAACACAATCTTTCTAATATATCAGATTGATCTTAACTATTTGCAAGTTGTCAGTGTGCTTCTGCACAGTATCACCAAAACAAATCCCAATCCTGAAGTTGACGTTGAAGTGATGCAGCCTCTGAGAGAAGGAAATAAAGACAAGGCCAAGCCTTCAGAGAAGAGGCCGTTATAATAAATAAAAGAATGTGACTCCAAAAAGATAGAAACTTATGGAGTTTCCACATTTTCTTTCGATATTGAAGCCTTAAACCTGGCAGCTCAGTAACTTACTTTTTAAAATAGAAATTACTTATTTAAATTGTTAATTTAATTTCAGTAGAAACCATGAATAGTTCTCTTGCTTGAAAGTATACTATGGATATTGATTTTTCTAAAATAAATATTGAATATTATTTATTTTTTATAAGTTTTGCTGTTTGGAGTTCAATGTAAAGAGAAGTATATATATACACACACACACACACTCTATCACTTCTAATTTAGTTAGCAAAGCACGACTTTCTTGACCAAATCTGATCATATGTATGGTTGTATTTTAGTCCCTGATTTATGCTGATATTGTTATGAACCAACGTGCAGCATCATGTAGAAGTGGTAATGACTGTAATAATCTGTGCTGTGATTACTGGGGTCAGTGGAAGTATGGACAATTACTTCTGA
>JAEKDQ010000464.1:5000-15000 GCA_026937815.1 Etheostoma perlongum
CACAGGAGACACACACACACAGACACACACATGGACACACAGCCCAAATGTCTTTTTTCACTCTGTCTGTTTTAAGATGAGTTAACAGCAAAGCCATTGGCAGAGAATGAAATGGTTGCTAAGGGATACAAACTACCAGTGGCCATATTTGTAAACACAGCTAGAAGCTTTTGATGTCTGTGATGTCATCTCTTTGATCTGTAATCAGTTAATGACCGCAGCTGTTGTAGCCCCTTTTGTTACCTGTGGGAAACAGCAGCTCCTAACAAACAAGCCCTCAAACAAATGGTCAGACGGGAAAATGAAAAGTTATTTCAGTAAAATAACCACCTCATGAGCACCAGAAGGCCTTTGTGAACGTATTGATATAAAATTCATGTGGATAAAGTTAAAAATGTGGGCTTATCGGGCGATGTAAAAAAGTGCTTCGCTCTGCATTTTGCTCAGAAATGTGGACGATGTTTAACATGGCGGTGAATGGAGGAAGATCCTGAACTCCTGTCATTTGATAGCTCGCTGAGCGAAAAGTATAATTCATATCGCAAGAATGAGCCCATTGACAGAAACTAGACAAGAATACCTACGTTTTGATGATGTATAAATTGTCCATGACAAGTTAGAATTGTTGGTGTAGGAGCAAGATATAGAGAACGGAGTAAGATAATCTTTTCGGGGCCGCTCACTCTGATGATGTCACACCACACTCTAACTCACGCAATACACACCCATTATAAAGGCAGAAAAATCATAAAATGTACACTGTATTTTCAACGGTTTTTTAACAAAAGCTGTAAAATATATCAATCTGAAAAGCCATAGCCGGATAGCTGAATATTTTGTCAACGTTTTAAAGTTTGAACGACGCCTGTAGGAAAAAAAATGTAGGAGGAGATACATTTTGAAGCAGAAGAAGATTTGAAGGATTTGAAGCTTGCTCTCATTGACTTTAATGTTAAAAAAAAAATTGTTTAAATGCTTAATATTTTAAAAAGTATAAATAGTAGAAAAATAGTAAAGAAGTCCCATCATCTGCTTAAAAAAGCTGAAGATTGTAAAAGTTGAACGGTATAAATAGGTAAAAGTATGCAGAAGTTAGAGAGAGCCAAAAACGCACGAATAATAAAATTAAGTAAGAACTAGAAAATGCATTTCCTGCAGAAAATGCGTGGGAATGCTGAATAGCTGAATTGCTAAAGTTAACCTGGTTTAATAGTTTAAATCAGTAAAGTTGTAGAAAAAATTGAAATGCTAAGCTAAACTGGACAAATAGCTTAAATCAGTAAAAATTTGTAGAAAATATTGAAATGCTAAAGCTAAACTGGAGAAATAGCTTAAATCAGTAAGAAGATGTTGAAGTATTGAGAAGAGTTGAAAATGTAGGAATGGTTTTAATTAAGTTGAATAGCAACAATAATGTAAAAAAAGGTGAAAATATAAAAAAAAAAAAAATGTAAAAGCTGAACTGAGAAATAGCTTAAATCAGTAAGAAGATGTTGAAGTAGTGAGAATATTTGAAAAGTAGGAATGATTTTAATTGGGTTGAATAACACAACTACACTGTGTGTGATAAAGAGCTAGAGCTAGATTTTAAAAATTGATTTTTTTAATAGCTGAAAGTCTGCAGAAAATACGGACAACCAAAAAAAGGTATGGAAATTAGCATGTTCGTTGTCTAATTATATATATTATATATAATTAGACAGACAGACATACAGAGTATTGCACTGTCAGGGAAAAGGTTGCCATGGCTACATATAATCAGTGGCCATGTTTGTAAACGCAGCTAGGAAGCCTTTCATCTCTGTGATGTCATCTCTTTCCAAAAACGTACGGAATATTAAATAATCATAACAGTGTTAAAAGTGTTTTAACATTATGTGATGAGATCCCAGTGTGGGATTTGAACCGGCCTACAGCATGAAGGGCATGTCACATAACCACTGCGCCACCATTGTAATAACTTCTAGATGACCTATACAAGGTAATATATAATTTATCTGTGTTCAATACAGTTTGTGTGTATGTGTGTGTGTGTGTGTGTCTCTGTGTGTGTGTGTGTGTGTGTGTGTGTGTGTGTGTGTGTATGTGTGTGTGTCTTTGTGTGTGTGTGTGTGTGTATATGTGTGTGTTTGTGTGTGTATGTGTGTGTGTAAGATGTAAAACTGTGTTTGTGTGTCTGTGTGTGTTTGTGTGTGTCATGAACCATCTGTTTGTGTGTGTGTTTCTGTGTGTGTGTGTGAATCACATGTGTGTTACTGTGTGTGTGTGCCGAATGTGTATACAGTATGTGTGTGTGCTTGTGTGTCCTGTGTGTGTGTCTGTGTGTGTGTGTGTCTCTGTGTGTGTGTGTTTGTAAATTTTTCTGTGACTGTGTGTGTGTGTGTGTGTGCTGTGAGATGTGTGTGTGTTGTGTTTGTGTCTGTGTTGTCTGTGTGTGTGTGTGTGTCTGTGTGTGTGTGTCTCTGTGTGTGTGTGTGTGTGTCTGTGTGTGTGTCTGTGTGTGTGTGTAATCAGTTGACCACCCTGTGCTGTTGTACATGTGTGTGTGTGTCTGTCAAGGGGAAACAGCAGTGGCCATATTTGTAAACACAGCTAGAAAACAAATGGTCAGATGTAACGGGAAAATGAATATCTGAATTTCAGTAAAAAACAAGCCTGGCTTGTCAGTAAAAACCCCATGAGGTTGATGGTGTAATCGGCGTGAAAGTTAAAATTCTGTGTGGATAAAGTTAAAAATGTGGACGATGTGTTTAACATGTGAATGGAGGAAGATCCCTGAACTCCTGTCATTTGATAAGCTCGCTGAGCTTAAAAGTATAATTCATATCGCAAGAATGAGCCCATTGACAGAAACTAGACAAGAATACCTACGTTTTGATGAATAAATTGTCCATGACAAGTTAGAATTGTTGGTGTAGGAGCAAGATATAGAGAACGGAGTAAGATAATCTTTTGGCCGCTCAATCTGATGATGTGAACACTTCTAATCAATAAAACACACCCATTATAAAGGCAGAAAAATCATAAAATGTACACTGTACTTCAACGGGTTTTTAACAAAAGCTGTAAAATATATCAATCTGAAAAGCCATAGCCGGATAGTTGAATATTTTGTCAACGCTTTTAAAGTTTGAACGACGTCTGTAGGTGAAAAAAATGTAGGAGGAGATACATTATGAAGCAGAAGAAGATTTGAAGGATTTGAAGCTTGCTCTCATTGACTTTAATGTTAAAAAAAATTGTTTAAATGCTTAATATTTTAAAAAGTATAAATAGTAGAAAAATAGTAAAGAAGTCCCATCATCTGCTTAAAAGCTGAAGATTGTAAAAGTTGAACGGTATAAATGGTAAAAGTATGCAGAAGTTAGAGAGAGCCAAAAAAGTCACGGAATAATTTAAAAATTAAGTAAGAAATAAGAATAAATAAAGAACAGAATAACAATAGTTGAATGTGGAACAGCATTCTAATTAATAGAACTAGAAAAATGCATTTCCTGCAGAAAATGCGTGGGAATGCTGAATAGCTGAATTGCTAAAAGCTAACCTGGTTTTTAGTTTAAATCAGTAAAAGTTGTAGAAAAAATTGAAATGCTAAGCTAAACTGGACAAATAGCTTAAATCAGTAAAATTTGTAGAAAATATTGAAATGCTAAAGCTAAACTGGAGATATAGCTTAAATCAGTAAGAAGATGTTGAAGTATTGAGAAGAGTTGAAAATGTAGGAATGGTTTTAATTAAGTTGAATAGTAACAATAATGTAAAAAGGTGGAAAATTTAAAAAAAATGTAAATTAAAAATGAACTGGAGAAATAGCTTAAATCAGTAAGAAGATGTTGAAGTAGTGAGAATATTTTAAAAAGTAGGAATATTTAATAAAGTTGAAAACCATACCCCGGAAACTGAAGGAGTTTAGAGCTAGATTTTAAAAGTGGATTTTTTTTATTGCTGAAAGTCTGCAGAAAATACGGACAACAAAAAAGGTATGGAATAAAAAAAGGTATGGAAGATGCCTAAATAATTTATAAAATTAGGACAAATGTTTATTGCACTGTCAGAAAGGTAAATGCTTCAAGGAATAGTAAAACATGTCCAATCCTAGAAGTTTTAAATGTGAATCAAGTTTTCAAAAACGAAAAAAATCATCATAACAGTGTTAAAAGACTTTTTAACATTATGTGATGAGAACAGTGGGATTTCAAAAATTATTGGCATGTAGGGCATGTCAATAACCCACTGCCACCACCATTGTCTTTTTAATACAATTGTAATATATAATTTATCTGTGTCTGTGTTGTGTGTGTTTGTGTCTGTGTGTCATCTCTGTGTGTGTGTGTGTGTGTCTGAATGTAAATAATCTGTAAATCAGTGTAAAAGTTGTAGAAAAAATGTGTAAATTTAAATCTGAACTGTGTAAATAGCATTTAAATCAGTGTGTATGTTGAAAATATGTGTGTGTATCTTAAAATGTAAATGAATCTGTGTTTTGTGTAATGTGTGTGTGTCTATGTGTGTGTCTGTGTGTGTGTCTCTGTGTGTGTGTTTGTGTCTGTGTGTGTCTCTGTGTGTGTGTTGTGTATCTGTGTGTTCTGCTTGTGTGTACCACAATAATGTGTGTGTGTGTTTGTGTGTCTGTGAAAATTTCTGTAAAATGCTGATTAAAAAAGTGTGTGTCTGTGTGTGTTTGTGTGTGTCTCTGTCTGTAAATGTGTGTGTGTCTATGTGTGTGTAAAATGTGTTGTGTGTCTCTGTGTGTGTGTGTGTCTGTGTGTGTCTGTGTGTGTGTCTGTGTGTGTGTCTGGTTTGTCAAAAGTTGTGTGTGTTTCACTGGGTGTGTGTGTGTCTGTGTGTGTCTGTGTGTGTGTGTGTGTGTGTTTGGGTGTGCATTGCTGTGTGTGTGTGTGCTTGTGTGTGTTTCTGTGTGCTGTCTGTCTATGTGTGTGTGTGTGTGTGTGTGTGTCAAAGGTGTGTGTGTGTGTGTGTGTCAGTAAAATTGTGTGTGTTGTCTGTGAGAAATAGCTGTCAGTAAAATGTATGTTGAAGTCTGTGTGTGTATGAATGGTTTAATTAAGTTGTCTCTGAAACGCATAAAAAAAAAATTAAATGTGTGTAAATCAGTAAGAAGATGTTGAAGTGTGAGTTTGTGAATGTGTATGAATCAATCTGTGTGATTTGTGATGTTTTTTTAATAGCTGTGTGTATGGAATGTCAATCTGTGTTTCTGTGTGTGTTCAATATATTGTTATATATAATTGTGTGTATTGTGTGTGCCATCTGTGTATCTGGCCCATGTTTGTGTTGTGAATTTCATCTCTGTGTGTCATCTCTTTCAAAAAAACGGAATATTAAATAATCATAACAGTGTTGTTATGTGATGTGTGTGATTTGTGTGAAGGGCATGTCACATAACCACTGTGTGCCACCATTGTAATAACTTCTAGTGACCTATACAAGGTAATATGTGTATCTGTGTCTGTGTGTGTGTGTGTGTCTGTGTTTGTGTGTGTCTGTGTGTGTGTGTATATGTGTGTTTGTGTGTCTGTGTAAAATGTGTGTGTGTGTGTCTGTGTGTGTCTCTGTGTTTGTGTGTGTGTCTGTGTGTGTGTCTGTGTGTGTGTCTGTGTGTGTGTGTGTCAATCTGTGTGTGTGTGTGTCTCTGTGTGTGTGTCTGTGTGTGTGTGTGTCTATGTGTGTGTGTGTGTGTGTGTCTGTGTGTGTGTGTCTGTGTGTGTGTGTTTGTGTGTGTGTGTGTGTTTGTGTGTGTGTGTGTGTGTCTGTGTGTGTGTGTGTGTGTGTGTGTTTTTCTGTGTGTGTGTGTGTGTGTGTTTCTGTGTGTGTGTGTCTTATGTGTGTGTGTGTGTTGTCTGTGTGTGTGTGTCTATGTGTGTGTGTGTGTGTGTGTGTGTGTGTGTTTACTGTGTGTGTGTGTGTGTGTTTTTTTTTGTGTGTGGTGTTTTGTGTGTGAGTTAACTGTGTGTTTGCCATTGACAGAGAATGAAATGTGTTGTCAGGGATACAAACTACCAGTGGCCATATTTGTAAACACAGCTAGGAAGCCTTTGATGTCTGTGATGTCATCTCTTTGATCTGTAATCAGTTAACGACCGCAGCTGTTGTACCCTTTTTTACCTGTGGGAAACAGCAGCTCCTAACAAACAAGCCCTCAAACAAATGGTCAGACGGGGAAAATGAAAAGTTATTTCAGTAAAATAACCACCTCATGAGCACCAGAAGGCCCTTGTGAACGTATTGATATAAAATTCATGTGGATAAAGTTAAAAATGTGGGCGTATCGGCGATGTAAAAAAGTGCATTCTGCATTTTGCTCAGAAATGTGGACGATGTTTAACATGGCGGTGAATGGAGGAAGATCCTGAACTCCTGTCATTTGATAGCTCGCTGAGCGAAAAGTATAATTCATATCGCAAGAATGAGCCCATTGACAGAAACTAGACAAGAATACCTACGTTTTGATGTATAAATTGTCCATGACAAGTTAGAATTGTTGGTGTAGGAGCAAGATATAGAGAACGGAGTAAGATAATCTTTTCGAAGCCGTTCACTCTGATGATGTCACACCACACTCTAACTCACGCAATACACACCCATTATAAAGGCAGAAAAATCATAAAATGTACACTATGCTTACACAGCTTTTTCACAAAAACTGTAAAATATATCAATCTGAAAAGCCATAGCCGGATAGCTGAATATTTTGTCAACGTTTTAAAGTTTGAACGACGTCTGTAGGTGAAAAAATGTAGGAGGAGATACATTTTGAAGCAGAAGAAGATTTGAAGGATTTGAAGCTTGCTCTCATTGACTTTAATGTTAAAAAAAATTGTTTAAATGCTTAATATTTTAAAAAAGTATAAATAGTAGAAAAATAGTAAAAGAAGAAGTCCCATCATCTGCTTAAAAAGCTGAAGATTGTAAAAGTTGAACGGTATAAATAGGTAAAAGTATGCAGAAGTTAGAGAGAGCCAAAAAACGGAATAATAAAATGGAATAAGAAAAATTAAGTAAGAATAAATAAAAAGAAAGAATAACAATAGTTGGAATGCTGTGGAACAATTCCCAATAATTAATAATTAGAAAAATCCTGCAGCTGAATGAATAGCTGAATTGCTAAAGCTAACCTGGTTTAATAGTTTAAATCAGTAAAAGTTGTAGAAAAAATTGAAATGCTAAGCTAAACTGGACAAATAGCTTAAATCAGTAAAATTTGTAGAAAATATTGAAATGCTAAAGCTAAACTGGAGAAATAGCTTAAATCAGTAAGAAGATGTTGAAGTATTGAGAAGAGTTGAAAATGTAGGAATGGTTTTATTAAGTTGAATAGCAACAATAATGTAAAAAAGGTGGAAATATAAAAAAAATTAAATGTAAAAGCTGAACTGAGAAATAGCTTAACTTAAATCAGTAAGAAGATGTTAAAAGTAGTGAGAATATTTGAAAGTTGCAGAAAATAGGAATGATTTTAATTGTTGAATATAACAATCATACACCATAAAGAGCTAGATAGATTTTAAAAATCAAACCCCTTTTTTAATAGCTGAAAGTCTGCAGAAAATAGGACAACAAAAAATTTGAATCCACTGCGACCATATGTGTGTCTGGTTCAATTTAATATATAACAGACAGAGGTTTTTATTGCATGTCAGGGAAAAGGTTGCCATGGCTACATATAATCAGTGGCCATGTTTTAAACGCAGCTAGGAAGCCTTTCATCTCTGTGAGAATTTCCAAAAAATGTGTGAATATTAAATAATCATAACAGTGTTAAAAGACTTTTTAACATTATGTGATGAGATCCCAGTGTGGGATTTGAACCCGGCCTCCTTGCATGAAGGGCATGTCACATAACCACTGCGCCACCATTGTAATAACTTCTAGAAGAAACCTATACAAGGTAATATATAATTTATCTGTGTTTGTGTCTGTGTGTGTGTGTGTGTGTGTGCAATGTGTTTGTGTGTTGTGTGTGCTGTGTGTGTGTCTGTGTGTGTGTGTGTGCTCGTGTCAATCTGTGTTTGCCAGCACAGTGTGTGTGTGTGTGTGTGCGTGTGTGTGTGTGTCAATCTGTGTTTTTTGTGTGTATGTGTGTGTGTGTGTGTGCTGTGTGTGTGTCTGTGTGTGTGTTCTCTGTTTGTGTCTCTGTGTGTGTGTATATGTGTGTGTTTGTGTGTGTGTTTCTGTGTGTGTGTGCATGTTGTGTGTCTGTGTTTGTGTGTCTCTGTCTATGTGTGTCTGTGTGTGTGTGTGTCTGTGTGTGTGTGTGTGTGTCTGTGCTGTGTGTTCTGTGTGTGTGTGCGGTGTGTGTGTGTGCATGTAATCTGTGTGTGTGTGTCTGTGCTTGTGTGTGTCTGTGTGTGTGTCTGTGTGTGTGTGTGTCTGTGTGTGTGTGTGTTTCTGTGTGTGTGTGTTTGTCTGTGTGTGTGTGTGTGTGCTGTGTCTGTGTGTGTGGGTCTGTGTGTGTGTGTTTGTGTGTGTGTGTCTGTGTGTCTCTGCTTGGGTTTTGTGTGTGTGTCTGTGTGTGTGTGTGTCTCTGTGTGTGTGTGTGTGTGTCTGTGTGTGTGTGTGTGTGTCTGTGTGTGTGTGTGTGTGTGTCTGTGTGTGTGTCTGTGTGTGTGACTAATCTGTGTGTGTGTGTGTGTGTCTGTGTGTGTGTGTGTCTCTGTGTGTGTGTGTTGTGTGTGTGTATGTTTTGGGTGTGTGTCTGTGTGTGTGTGTGTGTGTGTGTGTGTGTTTCTGTGTGTTTGTCTCTGTGCGTGACAAAGAATGTGTGTGTGTGTCTGTCAAGGGATACAAACTACCAGTGGCCATATTTGTAAACACAGCTAGGAAGCCTTTTGATGTCTGTGATGTCATCTCTTTGATCTGTAATCAGTTAACGACCGCAGCTGTTGTACCCTTTTTTTACCTGTGGGAAACAGCAGCTCCTAACAAACAAGCCCTCAAACAAATGGTCAGGACAGGGAAAAATCAAAAAGTTATTTCAGTAAAATAACCACCTCATGAGCACCAGAAGGCCTTTTGTGAACGTATTGATATAAAATTCATGTGGATAAAGTTAAAAATGTGGGCGATCGGCGATGTAAAAAAGTTTCGCTCTGCATTTTGCTCAGAAATGTGGATGATGTTTAACATGGCAGTGAATGGAGGAAGATCCTGAACTCCTGTCATTTGATAGCTCGCTGAGCAAAAAGTATAATTCATATCGCAAGAATGAGCACATTGACAGAAACTAGACAAGAATACCTACGTTTTGATGTATAAATTGTCCATGACAAGATAGAATTGTTGGTGTAGGAGCAAGATATATAGAGAACGGAGTAAGATAATCTTTTCAATTTTCACTCTGATGATGTCACACCACACTCTAACTCACGCAATACACACCCATTATAAAGGCAAAAAAAAAATCATAAAATGTACACTGTACTTCAACGGGTTTTTAACAAAACTGTAAAATATATCAATCTGAAAAGCCATAGCCGGATAGCTGAATATTTTGTCAACTTTTTAAAGTTTGAACGACGTCTGTAGGTGAAAAATGTAGGAGGAGATACATTTTGAAGCAGAAGAAGATTTGAAGGATTTGAAGCTTGCTCTCATTGACTTTAATGTTAAAAAAATTGTTTAAATGCTTAATATTTTAAAAAGTATAAATAGTAGAAAAATAGTAAAGAAGTCCCATCATCTGCTTAAAAAGCTGAAGATTGTAAAAGTTGAACGGTATAAATAGCTAAAAGTATGCAGAAGTTAGAGAGAGCCAAAAAAACGTAATAATAATAAAGAACAGAATAACAATAGTTAATGCTGTGGTAATAAGAAAGAATAACAATAGTTGAATTAGAAAATGCATTTCCTGCAGAAAACAGCATTAGGGAATGCTGAATAGCTGAATTGCTAAAGCATTTCCTGCAGAAAAGCTGGTTTAATAGTTTAAATCAGTAAAAGTTGTAGAAAAATTGAAATGCTAAGCTAAACTGGACAAATA
>JAEKDQ010000464.1:17500-32500 GCA_026937815.1 Etheostoma perlongum
TGAAGCAGAAGAAGATTTGAAGGATTTGAAGCTTGCTCTCATTGACTTTAATGTTAAAAAAAATTGTTTAAATGCTTAATATTTTAAAAGTATAAATAGTAGAAAAATAGTAAAGAAGTCCCATCATCTGCTTAAAAGCTGAAGATTTAAAAGTTGGAATGGTTATAAATAGGTAAAAAGTATGCAGAAGTTAGAGAGCCAAAAACGTTTAACGGAAGAATAAAATAATAATAACTAGAAAATGCATTTCCTGCAGAAAATGCGTGGGAATGCTGAATAGCTGAATTGCTAAAGCTATCCTGGCTTAAATCAGTAAAAGTTGTAGAAAAAAATTGAAATGCTAAGCTAAACTGGACAAATAGCTTAAATCAGTAAAATTTGTAGAAAATATTGAAATGCTAAAAAGCTAAACTGGAGATATAGCTTAAATCAGTAAGAAGATGTTGAAATTGAGAAGAGTTGAAAATGTAGGAATGGTTTTAAAAAAGTTGAATAGTAACAATAATGTAAAAAAAAAGGTGGAAACATTTTAAAAATGTAAATTTAAAAGCTGAACTGGAGAAATAGCTTAAATCAGTAAGAAGATGTTGAAGTAGTGAGAATATTTAAAAAAGTAGGAATGGTTTTAATAAAGTTGAATAACAACTACACCATAAGGAGCTAGAGCTAGATTTTAAAAAGTGGATTGATTTTTATTGCTGAAAGTCTGCAGAAAATACGGACAACCAAAAAAGGTATGGAATAATAAAAAAATCATAATGGGGTTAAATGCCTTTGTCAATTGATGTACTACACAGCAGGGATCAAACCCTATATCCCCTGAGTTCCCACTGGGATTCGAACCCAGGTGTTCCCGCACTAGAGTCATTTAATATCCAGCGCCAAAATGTAAGAATCTGTTTTTCAATTACATTGTAATATATAATTAGACAGACAGACATACAGAGTATTGCACTGTCAGGGGAAAAGGTTGCCATGGCTACATATAATCAGTGGCCATGTTTGTAAACGCAGCTAGGAAGCCTTTCATCTCTGTGATGTCATCTCTTTCCAAAAAACGGAATATTAAATAATCATAACAGTGTTAAAAAGACTTTTTACACATATGTGATGAGATCCCATTGTGGGATTTGAACCCAGGCCTCCTGCATGAAGGGCATGTCACATAACCACTGCGCCACCACTGTAATAACTTCTGGAAAACCTATACAAGGTAATATGACTTATCTGTGTTTGTGTGTGTGTGTGTGTGTCTGTGTGTCTTCTCTGTGTGTGTGTGTGTGTTTGTGTGTGTGTGTGTGTGTGTGTGTGTGTGTGTGTGTGTGTCAATCTGTGTTTGTGTGTGTGTGTGTCTGTGTGTGTGTGTGTGTGTGTGTCAATCTGTGTTTTGTGTGTGTATGTGTGTGTGTGTGTCTGTGTGTGTGTGTCTGTGTGTGTGTGTGTGTGTGTGTGTCTGTGTGTGTGTTTTTGTGTGTGTGTGTGTCTCTGTGTGTGTGTGTGTGTGTTTGTGTGTGTGTGTGTGTGTGTGTGTGTGTGTGTGTGTCTCTGTGTGTGTGTGTGTGTGTGTGTGTGTGTGTGTGTGTGTCTCTGTTTGTGTGTCTGTGTGTGTGTGTGTGTGTGTGTGTCTGTGTGTGTGTGTGTGTCAATCTGTGTTTGTGTGTGTGTGTGTGTCTGTGTGTGTGTGTGTCTGTGTGTGTCTGTGTGTGTGTGTGTGTGTCTGTGTGTGTGTGTGTGTGTGTGTGTGTGTGTGTGTGTCTGTGTGTGTGTGTTTGTGTGTGTGTGTGTGTGTGTGTGTGTGTCTCTCTGTGTTTGTGTGTGTGTGTGTGTGTGTGTGTCTGTGTGTGTGTGTGTGTGTGTCTGTGTGTGTGTGTGTCTGTGTGTGTGTGTGTGTCTGTGTGTGTGTCTGTGTGTGTTTGTCTCTCTGTGTGTGTGTCTCTGTGTGTGTGTGTGTCTGTCTTTCTGCAACACACACACACACAGGGCCACACAGATTTCTGTGTGTGGACACACAGATTTAAATTTTTTTTCACTCTGTCTGTTTTAAGATGAGTTAACAGCAAAGCCATTGACAGAGAATGAAATGGTTGCTAAGGGATACAAACTACCAGTGGCCATATTTGTAAACACAGCTAGGAAGCCTTTGATGTCTGTGATGTCATCTCTTTGATCTGTAATCAGTTAACGACCGCAGCTGTTGTACCCTTTTTTACCTGTGGGAAACAGCAGCTCCTAACAAACAAGCCCTCAAACAAATGGTCAGACGGGGAAAATGAAAAGTTATTTCAGTAAAATAACCACCTCATGAGCACCAGAAGGCCCTTGTGAACGTATTGATATAAAATTCATGTGGATAAAGTTAAAAATGTGGGCGTATCGGCGATGTAAAAAGTGTTCGCTCTGCATTTTGCTCAGAAATGTGGACGATGTTTAACATGGCGGTGAATGGAGGAAGATCCTGAACTCCTGTCATTTGATAGCTCGCTGAGCGAAAAGTATAATTCATATCGCAAGAACATTGAGCCATTGACAGAAACTAGACAAGAATACCTACGTTTTGATGTATAAATTGTCCATGACAAGTTAGAATTGTTGGTGTAGGAGCAAGATATAGAGAACGGAGTAAGATAATCTTTTGAAGCCGTTCACTCTGATGATGTCACACCACACTCTAACTCACGCAATACACACCCATTATAAAGGCAGAAAAATCATAAAATGTACACTGTACTTCAACGGGTTTTTAACAAAAGCTGTAAAATATATCAATCTGAAAAGCCATAGCCGGATAGCTGAATATTTTGTCAACGTTTTAAAGTTTGAACGACGTCTGTAGGTGAAAAAAATGTAGGAGGAGATACATTTTGAAGCAGAAGAAGATTTGAAGGATTTGAAGCTTGCTCTCATTGACTTTAATGTTAAAAAAAAATTGTTTAAATGCTTAATATTTTAAAAAAGTATAAATAGTAGAAAAATAGTAAAAGAAGTCCCATCATCTGCTTAAAAAGCTGAAGATTGTAAAAGTTGAACGGTATAAATAGGTAAAAGTATGCAGAAGTTAGAGAGAGCCAAAAAAACGGAAGGAATAATAAAAATAAATAAAGAACAGAAAACAATAGTTGGAATGCTGTGGAACAGCATTTAAAGAACAGAAGCCAATAGTTGGAAAAAAAGCATTGGAAATAATAAAAATAACTAGAAAATGCATGGAACAGCCTGCAGAAAAATTTCCTGCAGAAAATGCGTGGGAATGCTGAATAGCTGAATTGCTAAAGCTAACCTGGTTTAATAGTTTAAATCAGTAAAAGTTGTAGAAAAATTGAAATGCTAAGCTAAACTGGACAAAATAGCTTAAATCAGTAAAATTTTAGAAAATATTGAAATGCTAAAGCTAAACTGGAGAAATAGCTTAAATCAGTAAGAAGATGTTGAAGTATTGAGAAGAGTTGAAAAATGTAGGAATGGTTTTAATTAAGTTGAATAGCAACAATAATGTAAAAAAGGTGGAAATATAAAAAAAAATTAAATGTAAAAGCTGAACTGGAGAAATAGCTTAAATCAGTAAGAAGATGTTGAAGAGTGAGAATATTTGAAAAAAAGTAGGAATGATTTTAATTAAGTTGAATAACACAACTACACCATAAAGAGCTAGAGCTAGTTTTTTAAAATTGATTTTTTAATAGCTGAAAGTCTGCAGAAAACCCGGACAACCAAAAAAAGGTATGGAATAATTATATATCTCAATGTCTGTCTGTCTAATTATATATAAACAGACAGACATACAGAGTATTGCACTGTCAGGGAAAAGGTTGCCATGGCTACATATAATCAGTGGCCATGTTTGTAAATGCAGCTAGGAAGCCTTTCATCTCTGTGATGTCATCTCTTTCCAAAAACACGGAATATTAAATAATCATAACAGTGTTAAAAGACTTTTTAACATTATGTGATGAATCCCATTGTGGGATTTGAACCCGGGCCTACGGCATGAAGGGCATGTCACATAACCACTGCGCCACCATTGTAATAACTTCTAGAAGACCTATACAAGGTAATATATAATTTATCTGTGTCTGTGTGTGTGTGTGTGTCTGTGTGTCTCTGTGTGTGTGTATGTGTGTTTGTGTGTCTCTGTGTGTGTGTGTGTGTGTGTGTGTGTGTGTGTGTGTCTGTGTGCGTGTCAATCTGTGTTTGTGTGTGTGTGTGTGTGTTGTGTGTGTGCGTGTCAATCTGTGTTTGTGTGTATGTGTGTGTGTGTGTGTGTGTGTCTGTGTGTGTGTGCGTGTGTGTGTGTCTCTGTTCTCTGTGTGTGTGTATATGTGTGTGTTTGTGTGTGTGTTTCTGTGTGTGTGTGCATGTCAATCTGTGTTTGTGTGTATGTGTGTTTGTGTGTGTCTATGTGTGTGTCTGTGTGTGTGTGTCTCTGTGTGTGTGTGTGTGTGTGTGTGTCATGTGTGTGTGTCTCTGTGTGTGTGTGTGTGTGTGTCTATATGTGTGCGTGTGTGTGTGTCTCTGCTTGTGTGTCTCTGTGTGTGTGTGTTTTGTGTGTGTGTGTGTCTCTGTGTGTGTGTGTGTTTCTGTGTGTGTTTTTCTGTGTGTGTGTGTGTGTGTGTGTGTGTGTAAGTCTATCTGTGTTTGTGCGTGTGTGTCTGTGTGTTTTTGTGTGTGTCTGTGTGTCTATCTGTGTTTATGTGTGTGTCTGTGTGTGTGTGTGTGTGTGTCTGTGTGTGTGTGTGTGTCTCTGTGTGTGTGTGTGTGTCTGTGTCTGTGTGTGTGTGTGTGTGTGTGTGTGTGTGTGTGTGTGTGTCTGTGTGTGTGTGTGACTCTGTGTGTGTGTCTCTCTCTCTCTGTGTGTGTGTGTCTGTGTGTGTGTGTGTGTGTGTCTGTATGTGTGTGGGTGTGTTTCTGTGTGGGTGTGTGTGTGTGTTTGTGTGTGTGTGTTTCTGTGTGTTTGTCTCTGTGCGTGTGTCTATGTGTGTGTGTGTGTGTGTCTGTCAAGGGATACGAACTACCAGTGGCCATGTTTGTAAACACAGCTAGGAAGCCTTTGATGTCTGTGATGTCATCTCTTTGATCTGTAATCAGTTAACGACCGCAGCTGTTGTACCCTTTTTTACCTGTGGGAAACAGCAGCTCCTAACAAACAAGCCCTCAAACAAATGGTCAGACGGGGAAAATAAAAAGTTATTTCAGTAAAATAACCACCTCATGAGCACCAGAAGGCCTTTGTGAACGTATTGATATAAAATTCATGTGGATAAATTAAAAAATGTGGGCGTATCGGCGATGTAAAAAAGTGGTTCGCTCTGCATTTTGCTCAGAAATGTGGACGATGTTTAACATGGCGGTGAATGGAGGAAGATCCTGAACTCTTGCCATTTGATAGCTCGCTGAGCGAAAAGTATAATTCATATCGCATAAATGAGCACATTGACAGAAACTAGACAAGAATACCTACGTTTTGATGTATAAATTGTCCATGACAAGTTAGAATTGTTGGCCTAGGAGCAAGATATAGAGAACGGAGTAAGATAATTTTTCGCCGTTCACTCTGATGATGTCACACCACACTCTACTCACGCAATACACACATTAAAAAGGCAGAAAAATCATAAAATGTACACTATGCTTACACAGCTTTTTCACAAAACTGTAAAATATATCAATCTGAAAAGCACAAGCCGGATAGCTGAATAGTTTGTGAACGTTTTAAAGTTTGAACGACGTCTGTAGGTGAAAGTATGAAGGAGCTGAAACTTTTGGGAGCAGAAGAAGATTTGAAGGATTTGAAGCTTGTTCTCATTGACTTTAATGTTAAAAAAAAAAATTGTTTAAAGCTTAATATTTTAAAAAGTATAAATAGTAGAAAAATAGTAGAAGAAGTCCCATCATCTGCTTAAAAGCTGAAGATTGTAAAAGTTGAACGGTATAAATAGGTAAAATGTAGAAGATAGAGAGAGCCAAAAAACGTACGGAATAATAAAATAAGTAAGAACTAGAAAATGCATTTCCTGCAGAAAATGCGTGGGAATGCTGAATAGCTGAATTGCTAAAGCTATCCTGGCTTAAATCAGTAAAAGTTGTAGAAAAAATTGAAACGCTAAGCTAAACTGGACAAATAGCTTAAATCAGTAAAATTTGTAGAAAATATTGAAATGCTAAAGCTAAACTGGAGATATAGCTTAAATCAGTAAGAAGATGTTGAAGTATTGAGAAGAGTTGAAAATGTAGGAATGGTTTTAATTAAGTTGAATAGTAACAATAATGTAAAAAAGGTGGAAACATTTTAAAAAATGTAAATTTAAAAGCTGAACTGGAGAAATAGCTTAAATCAGTAAGAAGATGTTGAAGTAGTGAGAATATTTAAAAAAAAGTAGGAATGGTTTTAATAAAGTTGAATAACACCCCTACACCATAAGGAGCTAGAGCTAGATTTTAAAAAGTGGATTTTTTTATTGCTGAAAGTCTGCAGAAAATACGGACAACCAAAAAAAGGTATGGAATAATAAAAAATCATAATGGGTTAAATGCCTTTGTCAGGATTGATGTGTTACACAGCAGGGATCAAACCCCTGTTCATATCCCCTTGAGTTCCCACTGTGGGATTCGAACCCAGGTCTCCAAAGAGACTAGAGTCATTTGTCATATCCACTGCGCCACCACCACCAAGGATCTGTTTTTCAAGCTTACATTGTAATATATAATTATACAGACAGACATACAGAGTATTGCACTGTCAGGGAAAAGGTTGCCATGGCTACATATAATCAGTGGCCATGTTTGTAAACGCAGCTAGGAAGCCTTTCATCTCTGTGATGTCATCTCTTTCCAAAAACGCACGGAATATTAAATAATCATAACAGTGTTAAAAGACTTTTTAACACTATATGATGAGATCCCATTGTGGGATTTGAACCGGGCCTCCTGCATGAAGGGCATGTCACATAACCACTGCGCCACCACTGTAATAACTTCTGGAAAACTATACAAGGTAATATATAATTTATCTGTGTTTGTGTGTGTGTGTGTGTGTGTGTCTGTGTGTGTGTGTTTGTGTGTCTCTGTGTGTGTGTGTGTGTTGTGTGTGCGTGTCAATCTGTGTGTGTGTGTGTGTGTGTGTGTGTCTGTGTGTGTGTGTCAATCTGTGTTTGTGTGTGTGTGTGCGTGTGTGTGTGTGTGTGTGTGTGTCTGTCTGTGTGTGTGTGTGTGTGTGTGTGTGTGTATGTGTGTGTGTCTGTGTGTGTGTCTCTGTGTGTGTGTGTGTGTGTGTGTGTGTGTGTGTGTGTGTGTGTGTGTCTCTGTGTGTGTGTGTGTGTGTGTGTGTGTGTCTGTGTGTGTGTGTGTCAATCTGTGTTTGTGTGTGTGTGTTTGTGTGTGTGTGTGTGTCTGTGTGTGTGTGTGTGTGTGTGTGTGTGTTCTGTGTGTGTGTCTCTGTGTGTGTGTGTATGACTGTGTGTGTGTGTGTCTGTGTTTGTGTGTCTGTGTGTGTGTGTGTGTGTGTCTCTGTGTGTGTGTGTTCTGTGTGTGTGTGTGTGTGTGTTTGTGTGTGTGTGTCTCTGTGTGTGTGTGTGTCTCTGTGTGTGTGTGTGTGTGTGTCTTTGTGTGTAACACACAGTCACACTGGGTGTTTCAGTTTTGTCACAGCTCTGTCTTTTTTGTGTGTGTTTGTTAACAGCAAAACCATTGACAGAGAATGAAATGGTTCTGGGATACAAACGACCAGTGGCCATGTTTGTAAACACAGCTAGGAAGCCTTTGATGTCTGTGATGTCATCTCTTTGATCTGTAATCAGTTGTCGCAGCTGTTGTGTGTTTTACCTGTGGGAAACAGCAGCTCCTAACAAACAAGCCCTCAAACAAATGGTCAGACGGGGAAAATAAAAAGTTATTTCAGTAAAATAACCACCTCATGAGCACCAGAAGGCCTTTGTGTGTGTATTGATATAAAATTCATGTGGATGTTGTGGGTGTGTGTCTAAAAAAAGTGGTTCGCTCTGCATTTTGCTCAGAAATGTGGACGATGTTTAACATGGCGGTGAATGGAGTGATCCTGAACTCTTGCCATTTGAAGCTCGCAACCAAAAAGTATAATTCATATTGCATAAATGAGCACATTGACAGAAACTAGACAAGAATACCTACGTTTTGATGTATAAATTGTCCATGACAAGTTAGAATTGTTGGCCTAGGACAAGTTATAGAGAACGGAGTAAGATAATCTTTTTGGCCCGTTCACTCTGATGATGTCACCCCACTCTACCGCACGCAATACACACCCATTATAAAGGCAGAAAAATCATAAAATGTACACTATAATTACACAGCTTTTTAACAAAAACTGTAAAATATATCAATCTGAAAAGCCATAAGCCGGATAGCTGAATATTTTGTGAACGTTTTAAAGTTTTGACGTTGTCTGTTGTATGAAGGCTGATACATTTTGGAAGCAGAAGAAGATTTGAAGGATTTGAAGCTTGTTCTCATTGACTTTAATGTTAAAAAAAATTGTTTAAATGCTTAATATTTTAAAAAGTATAAATAGTAGAAAAATAGTGAAGAAGTCCCATCATCTGCTTAAAAGAGCTGAAGATTTTAAAAAAAGTGTGAATGGTTTAAATCTGTAAAAGTATGCAGAAAATAGAGTGTGTCTGTGTCTGTGTGTTTCTGTGTGTGTGAAAATGCATTTCCTGCAGAAAATGTGAATGCTGAATGTGTTGAATTGCTAAAGCTATCCTGGCTTAAATCAGTAAAAAGTTGTAGAAAAATTGTGCTGCTAAACTGGACAAATAGCTTAAATCAGTAAAATTTGTAGAAAATATTGAAATGCTAAAGCTAAACTGGAGATATAGCTTAAATCAGTAAGAAGATGTTGAAGTATTGAGAAGAGTTGTGAAAATGTAGGAATGGTTTTAATTTTTTGAATCAACAATCTGTGTGTGTCTGTGTGTGTTAAAAAAAAATGTAAAAAAATGTGAGTATGTGTTAAATGTGTCTGAAGTGTTGAGAATATTTGTAAAACAGTAGGAATGTTTTTTGTTTAAATCTCTTTGATCTGAATGTGAGAAATAGCTTAAATCAGTAAGAAGATGTTGTGTGTGTAGTGAGAATATTTAAAAAAAAAAGTAGAATGTGTTCTAAAGTTGTGTGTTTGTGTGTGTGAGCTAAAGTGATTTTAAAATGTGTGGAAAATGTGTTATTTGTGTGTGTTTTAACATGTATGTGATGAGTCTGTTTGTGTGTGTTGTTGTGCAACGTGTGTGTACCAAAAATGTGGTGTGTAATATATGTTGTCTGTGTTTGTGTGTGTGTGTGTGTGTCTGTGTGTCTCTCTGTGTGTGTAAATGTGTGTGTGTGTGTGTGTGTGTGTGTGTGTGTGTGTGTCTGTGTGTGTGTGTGTGTTTGTGTGTGGTGTGTGTGTGTGTGTGTGTGAACGTGTGTGTGTGTGTTTCCTCCCTGTGTTTGTGTCTCTGTGTGTGTGTGCTATGTGTGTCGCAAAATGTCTCTGTGTTTTTTTATGTGTGTGTGTGTCTGTGTTGTCCAGCCTAGTGTGTGTGTGTGAACATGTGTGTGTGTGTTTGACAAGTTCCCTACATGTTAGGACCAACTATGATGTTTAGAGAAAAACTGTTTTGTAAGATATGTTTTTGTGGTTGTGTCACTCTGTGTGAAAACCACACTGTGTGTGTTTGTCTCTGTGCATTTGGTAGATCAGTCAAAAATTAAAGTTTGTCCAGAAACACTCAAAGCCATGTTTTGAACAAAATTGCCTGTACAATTATCAATTTGAAAACTGAAGCCTGGATGTCTGAATATTTTTTTGAACTCCTTTTAAAGTTTGAAACTCTGCCTGTAGTTTTGAAAAAAGGAGGAGATACATTGAAGCAAAGAAATGGTGAAGGATTAAAAAGTTATTTGTAAAATAACCAATGTTAAAAAAAATCTGAACGTATTGATGTATAAATAAAGTTAAAAATGTGGGTGAAATGTAAAAAAGTGTTTCTCTGTTTTTTAAAAAGTCAGAAACGATCGGTCCCAAAAGGGGCGTTTAACATGCGGTGAATGGAGGAAGATCCTGAATTCATGTCATTTGATGGGACAGCAAAAAATTTGCCGATTTCGGTAAAACCACATCTGACAGAAAGTAGACAATAAATACCCAATGTAAAATTGTCATGACAGTGTTAGAATTGTGGGACTAGAAAGTTATAGAGGGACAAAAACAAGAATGATGATGTCACTAGAAAAATGCATTTCCTGCAGAAAATGCGTGGGAATGCTGAATAGCTGAATTGCTAAAGCTATCCTGGCTTAAATCAGTAAAAGTTGTAGAAAAAATTGAAATGCTAAGCTAAACTGGACAAATAGCTTAAATCAGTAAAATTTGTAGAAAATATTGAAATGCTAAAGCTAAACTGGAGATATAGCTTAAATCAGTAAGAAGATGTTGAAGTATTGAGAAGAGTTAAAAAAAATGTAGGAATGGTTTTAATTAAGTTGAATAGTAACAATAATGTAAAAAGGTGGAAACATTAAAAAAAAAATGTAAATTTAAAAGCTGAACTGGAGAAATAGCTTAAATCAGTAAGAAGATATTGAAGTAGTGAGAATATTTAAAAAAAGTAGGAATGGTTTTAATAAAGTTGAATAACACCCCTACACCATAAGGAGCTAGAGCTAGATTTTAAAAGTGGATTTGTTTTATTGCTGAAAGTCTGCAGAAAATACGGACAACCAAAAAAAGGTATGGAATAATAAAAAAATAATGGGCTTAAATGTCAGGATTGATGTACTACACAGCAGGGATCAAACCCCTGTTCATATCCCCTTGAGTTCCCACTGTGGGATTCGAACCCAGGTCTGCACTAGAGTCATTTGTCATATCCACTGCGCCACCACCAAGAATCTGTTTTTCAAGTTTACATTGTAATATATAATTATACAGACAGACATACAGAGTATTGCACTGTCAGGGGAAAAGGTTGCCATGGCTACATATAATCAGTGGCCATGTTTGTAAATGCAGCTAGGAAGCCTTTCATCTCTGTGATGTCATCTCTTTCCAAATGTGTGTGTGGAATATTAAATAATCATAACAGTGTTAAAAGACTTTTTAACACTATATGATGAGATCCCATTGTGGGATTTGAACCCGGCCTCCTGCATGAAGGGCATGTCACATAACCACTGCGCCACCACTGTAATAACTTCTGAAAAACTATACAAGGTAATATATGACTTATCTGTGTTTGTGTGTGTGTGTGTGTCTGTGTGTCTCTCTCTGTGTGTGTATGTGTGTTTGTGTGTCTCTGTGTGTGTGTGTGTGTGTGTGTGTGTGTGTGTGTCAATCTGTGTTTGTGTGTGTGTGTGTGTGTGTGTTTCTGTGTGTGTGTGTGTGTGTGTGTCAATCTGTGTTTGTGTGTATGTGTGTGTGTGTGTCTATGTGTCTGTCTGTGTGTGTGTGTGTGTGTGTGTGTATCTGTGTGTGTGTGTGTTTGTGTGTGTGTGTGTCTGTTTGTGTGTCTGTGTGTGTGTGTGTGTGTGTGTGTCTCTGTGTGTGTGTGTGTGTGTGTGTGTCTCTGTGTGTGTGTGTGTGTGTGTGTGTGTGTGTGTGTTTGTGTGTGTGTGTGTTTCTGTGTGTGTGTGTGTGTGTGTATGTGTGTTTGTGTGTGTCTGTGTGTGTGTCTGTGTGTGTGTGTCTGTGTGTGTGTGTGTGTGTGTGTCTATGTGTGTGTGTCTCTGTGTGTGTGTGTGTGTGTGTCTGTGTGTGTGTATATGTGTGTGTGTGTGTGTGTGTGTGTCTCTGCTTGTGTGTCTCTGTGTGTGTGTCTGTGTGTGTGTGTGTCTCTGTGTGTGTGTGTGTGTGTCTGTGTGGGTGTGTTTCTGTGTGTGTGTGTGTTTTTCTGTGTGTGTGACTGTGTGTGTGTGTGTGTGTCTGTGTGTGTGTGTGTGTGTGTGTCTCTGTGCGCGTGTCTCTGTGTGTGTGTGTGTCTTTCTGAAACACACACACACACACACACACATGGACACACACAGCCCAAATTTCTTTTTTTTCACTCTGTCTGTTTTAAGATGAGTTAACAGCAAAAGCCATTGACAGAGAATGAAATGGTTGCTAAGGGATACAAACAACCAGTGGCCATATTTGTAAACACAGCTAGGAAGCCTTTGATGTCTGTGATGTCATCTCTTTGATCTGTAATCAGTTAACGACCGCAGCTGTTGTACCCTTTTTTACCTGTGGGAAACAGCAGCTCCTAACAAACAAGCCCTCAAACAAATGGTCAGACGGGGAAAATGAAAAGTTATTTCAGTAAAATAACCACCTCATGAGCACCAGAAGGCCCTTGTGAACGTATTGATATAAAATTCATGTGGATAAAGTTAAAAATGTGGGCGTATCGGCGATGTAAAAAAAGTGCTTCGCTCTGCATTTTGCTCAGAAATGTGGACGATGTTTAACATGGCGGTGAATGGAGGAAGATCCTGAACTCCTGTCATTTGATAGCTCGCTGAGCGAAAAGTATAATTCATATCGCAAGAATGAGCCCATTGACAGAAACTAGACAAGAATACCTACGTTTTGATGTATAAATTGTCCATGACAAGTTAGAATTGTTGGTGTAGGAGCAAGATATAGAGAACGGAGTAAGATAATCTTTTGAAGTCGTTCACTCTGATGATGTCACACCACACTCTAACTCACGCAATACACACCCATTATAAAGGCAGAAAAATCATAAAATGTACACTGTACTTCAACAGTTTTTTAACAAAAACTGTAAAATATATCAATCTGAAAAGATAGAGCGGATAGCTGAATATTTTGTGAACGTTTTAAAGTTTGAACGACGTCTGTAGGTGAAAAAATGTAGGAGGAGATACATTATGAAGCAGAAGAAGATTTGAAGGATTTGAAGCTTGCTCTCATTGACTTTAATGTTAAAAAAAATTGTTTAAATGCTTAATATTTTAAAAAGTATAAATAGTAGAAAAATAGTGTTGAAGAAGTCCCATCATCTGCTTAAAAGCTGAAGATTGTAAAAGTTGAATGGTTTAAATAGGTAAAAGTATGCAGAAGTTAGAGAGAGCCAAAAAACGTACGGAATAAGAAATAATAATAGAAAATAAAGAACAGAATAACAATAGTTGGAATGCTGTGGAACAGCATTCCCAAATCAGTAAAGTTGTAGAATAAAATTGTTGGAATGCTGTAGAACAGCATTGGACAAATAGCTTAAATCAGTAAAATTTATTTTAGAAAGTGTGCCTGCTAAAGCACATTGGATACACACACATTAAACAGCAGTTAAGAAGATGGTCAACATTGAGAAGAGGAAAGTGTCATGAATGGTGTGTAATGTGTTGAATGTGTGTGTGTAAAAGGTGAAACATTTTAAAAAATGTAAATTTGTCTGTGTCTGAGAAATGTGTGTAAATGTGGAAGTGTTGTGTGTGTGTGTGTGGGTGTGTGTATGGTTGTGTGTGTCTTTCTAATGTGTGTGTTGTGTGTGTGTGGTGTGTGTGTGTGTGTGTGGTGTGTGGTGTGTGTGTGTTGTCTCTCTGTGTGTGTGTTTGTGTGTGTGTGTGTGTTGTGTGTGGATGTGGGTGTGTGTTGTGTGTCTCTCTCTGTGTGTGGTGTGTGTGTGTGTGTTGTGTGTGTGGTGTGTATGTGGGTGTGTGTTGTGTGTCTTTGTGTGTGTGTGTGTGTGTGTGTGGTGTTGTGTGTGGTGTGTCTGTGTGTGTGTGTGTGTGTCTGTGTGTGTGTGTGTGTGTGTGTGTGTGTGTGTGTGTGTGTGTGTGTGTGTGTGTGTGGTGTGTGTGTGTGTGTGTGTGTATGTCTGTGTGTGTGTGTGTCTCTCTGTGTGTGTGTGTGTGTGTGTGTGTATGTGTGTGTGTGTGTGTGTGTGTGTGTCTCTCTGTGTGTGTGTGTGTATGTGGGTGTGTGTGTGTTGTGTGTCTCTGTGTGTGTGTGTGTGTGTGTGTGTGTTTGTGTGTGGTGTGTGTGTGTGTGTGTGTGTGTGTCTCTCTCTGTGTGTGTGTGTGTGTGTGTGTGTTTGTGTTGTGCATGTGTGTGTGTGTGTGTGTGTGTGTGCCTGTGTGTGTGTGTGTCTCTCTGTGTGTGTGTGTGTGTGTCTGTGTGTGTGTGTGTCTGTGTGTGTTGTGTGTCTGTGTGTGTGTGTGTTGTGTGTCTCTGTGTGTGTGTGTGTGTGTGTGTGTCTGTGTGTGTGTGTGTGTGTGTGTCGGTGTTTGTGTGTGTGTGTGTGTGTGTGTGTGTGTGTGTGTGTGTGTGTGTGTGTCTGTGTGTGTGTTTTCTCTGTGTGTGTGTGTGTGTCTGTGGTGTGTGTCTGTGTGTGTTGTGTCTGTCTCTGTGAGTGCTGCAGCCCCAACTTTGACAGAGAATGTTGATGGTGATTTCTGGTTGCATGTAAGCAGTTGGGAGCCAGAACAAGAGCCTACCAGAAAATTTAGTCCGATAGATCCATAGTTAATGTCTTGACGGCACAAGATTCCAAAACATTTGGACCAACTATGATGTCAAAAGTTTGAAAACTTTGAGGAGTCTGTGATGTCATCCTTTGATCTGTAATCAAAATCACTGAATGTTGTACCACTTTACACACACATGGATTCATCTAACAAACAAGCCCCTCAAAACAAATGGTCACAGCCAACAATTTAAGTAAAATAGACTCCATGAGTCTACATAACTGCCCATTCAGAACAATTGATATAAAAATTCATGTGGTTTAAACCAAAAATGTTTCGGCGATAAAAAAGTCTCTGCATTTTGCTCAGAAATGGGACGATGTTTAACATGGCGGTGAATGGAGGAAGATCCTGAATTTGTTTGAGAAATTTGAGAGATCGATGAGCTCCCCCAGTTCATGTCGCACTTTTTGAACATTCCCATTGACAGAAACTAGACAAAATACCTACGTTTTGATGTATAAAACGTCAACAAGTGTGAATTGGAGAAAGCAAGTATAAGAATAGTAAGATAAT
>JAEKDQ010000464.1:40000-57500 GCA_026937815.1 Etheostoma perlongum
AAACAAACTCAACCACAAGGAATTACAGTTAAATTATTTATTTATAATAATATTAAAATAGACATATTATTGATAATAAATAATTTTTATAGCTTTGTCTCCCCTGGCAGTCATCTTCTATCTCTGAAAGTACACAAACGGAAAAGACATCAGCAGCAAGAATAAATGGAATTTTAATTCAGTCAAGAATTCTAAACTAAACTAAGTAGCACATGTTTGTGAGTTAGTCTTACCTCAAGCCTTGTAATGTATGGCCTGCTTTCTGGAGAAAGAAACCAGCTGCTGTCTCAGCTGGAGTCCTGAAGAGCTGCCCTGTGTTTTCTGAAAGAAAAAGAATCAGACATAACTTTTCATTAGCTGATGTTGTCATCCCTTGGGTTGTCAAATAGGTTAACAGTGAAATGAAAACCAGCAATGATGTATTGTGCAGTACTTTTTATTAACCTAGTATTTACCTCAACACTGTCTTTTGGGGAGCATCTTCCTCGCTCAGACTGCTGTCCCTATCTGCATCTGCATCTGCATCTCTGGAACTGCAGCCCAGCTTTGTCCTCTGCTTTTCTGTTCTTAACCTTGACTTATTTTATTAACTTGATCACATGTGTTTGTCCTTTAGTTAAAGCCTAAGCCTTAAAGCCTCTCTATACAAACAAAGGCTCTACAAGAGTCCAAAACATATCAAGGAAGCCAAGGAAAAAAAGAAAAATAAACCATGCCTACATTCAGAAAAAAAAAAAACAATTACTAACTAAACACTAACACTTTCCATGAAGCCTCTGTCTATAATGCATCACTATCAACTTAATTGACATAGGGTATAAAGTAGTACTAAAATGACTAGTCCCTATTCTGTTATAATTTTGTTCTATTTAATAGTATGGTTATTATTCTCTCCCTATATTTATTATATTATTGACTATATGGTAAATTAATCGGACAACCATGAAGAGAAGCAGAGAAAAGAAGGTGTTGCCCGTTATGCAGCATCCACCCTCCCCCCCGCCGGTCAAGGCACGCCGCGACTCCTCACAGCTATCCCTAACTAAGCTTTATCAAAGAGGAGAGTTTTAAGATTACTGTTAAATTTGTTATTATATTATTGACTATATGGAAAATTAATTGGACAACCATGAAGAGAAGCAGAGAAAAGAAGGTGTTGCCCGTTATGCAGCATCCACCCTCCCCCGCCGGTCAAGGCGAACTCCTCACAGCTATCACAGCTATCCCTAACTATAAGCTTTATCAAAGAGGAGAGTTTTAAGTTTACTCTTAATTGTGTAATTATATTATTGACTATATGGTAAATTAATCTGGCAATTTAAATGTGGTGTCTGCCTCCTATGTATGTAATGACTTATAGGTTGTATACTTGGTATTAAAACCTTTACATACGGTGCTATAAGCAGATTATAACACATTATAGATACAGGCTTCATAGAAAGTGTTACCAAAAAAACAAAAGGGGTTGGGATCCCAGCCAAAAGGAACAAAAGATGGGGAAGTCACCGAGCCAACCCCTATAGGGCCGTCGCACCAAGATCATCCCCTAAAACTACCTACAGAAAAACATCTAAACTAAACTAAGGCGATTATAACTTGACTACCGGTGATCTCCAACCCAAACTAAAATAACAAAACCCAGCAATCTAAGACATGTTGGGGACAAAACAAAATTAAATGAAAGGCATGGTTATTAATGATTGATGATTGATTATCATGATTATTATCTTTAGCAGAGTGACAATGTTCTTACAGTGACATGATTACAAGCCAATACATACCATTCTGACACCATAGACCATGTGTCTTGTGATGTTTAAAATGATTGCCGAGACCCTGAACGCCTGGCAATTTTTTTAAAGGAAATAACTTAAAACCAGATTGAAAAGTGACCCAGTGACCCAGTGACCCAATGACACATCTACAATGTCAACAGTGGATGTATTGGCTTGTAAGGTTATCACAAAGTTAAAATACAGTACACTGGATTGTGATAGCTGTAATAAGTTTGCAGTACACCTGATTGGAGGCACATATGTGGTTGAGATATGTAAATGTGATCAATCAGTGTCTGCTTTTCTGTGGTTGCAGCTGTGACAAGTTGTCCATAGCCTCTGGACTGAAACAACTCTTGGATTGACTTTTTGCCTCTAGAGAGAAGGTCCTCATTAAAGTCCCCACAAACAATGACAGGCTGGTGATTCATCAGTTCCAAAGAGTCCAAGAGGCTTTGCATGTTTGGTAAAAACTTATCAAGACTAAAATTGGTGGTCTGTAAACAGCTGCAACCACTGCACTCACTGGAGCCGTAATTTTGACGACAACAAACTCCAGATCAGTTACATTTTGCATGTACCTTCGAGCCTCTGCTTGGATGTGGCTCTTACAGTACACTGCAACTCCACCTCCATCTTTTTTGGCCATGTCGGGATAGTTGGTGTAGGAGACATGTCTGCTGCGTGTAAACATGTTGTATCCCTCCAATTGGAACGTTGGCGAGACAAAGGTTCCGGACAAATGTGTTTCGGTAATGCACAACACATCGGCAAGTCCTAGCTCATGGTGGCACTTCATGTCCTGAATGTGAGATGGAAGTCCTTGAGTGTTGTGGTGAATTATTGACAATGTCTGGCCTGTGTCTTCTGCTGATTGCACATGTTGCAACAAGGGTCTTGCGCTCTGGAACGATGCCTGTGTCATATTCCCAAGTACAGCTGTGATTTCAGGATCAGCATAGATTTTTTTTTCATCAAAATCTGTAATGTACAGTCCTTGAAGTGAGGTTGTCCTACTGATGGCAACGTAGGACATTCCAGACTCAAACACACGCTTCAAAGACACCACTGCCGACTGCATTGTCATGCCTTGGACTTTGTGAGCTGTGCATGCAAAGGCCAACTTCATTGGAAACTGTCTTCGCATGACTCCTTTCTTGCACAGTCTTTCCTCACTTCTCTCTATGTAGACCAAGTTATCTGATGCCCCTTGTATCTTAAGGCGGAACTTCTGTCCTGCAGTTGGACTGTCCAATTGAAGTCCAATCAGCTTCACTGTCGATTGTCCACTTTGCTTGTCTGTCACTATGTTGGCAATTGTTCCAAATGTCCCATTAACGATCCCATCTTCCACATCCAGGTTCCTTATCACCATAACCCGCACTCCATGTGCGGCTTGTATGGTGTCCGGCAAATCTCTTTTTGTGCCTTTGATGGATCCTTGCTGGGTCATTTCCCCTGAGGTGGGGTCTTTTGTAAAGTCCTCTGCCTTGATGCTTACAAAGTCAGAATGGAGGGCAGCCATGGTTGCAGAATTGTGCGCATCAACCTCTTTGTTTGTTGCAAAGATATGAAGGACATCAGGTGGCAAGTCTTTGACATCAGTGATGGCCTGGTTGAGCAGAACTCTGTCACTGTCGCTGAGTGCATCTGTCTTTTGCTTTACCCTCATCCTGTTTAGGAGTTCTGCAAAAGCAAGATCATCTTTCTGTCGCATGATCTGTGTCAGGTTGACCATTTGAAATTTGTCTTTCCAAAGGTCGAGCACATCCTCCTGGTAAACACAGAGTGGTTTTGCTCTACCAAGCGGGGGCAGTTGGTAGAAATCCCCTACTGCTAGGACAGACATTCCTCCGAAAGGTTTCCTGTTGCCTTTTATCTGCTGCAATCTCCAGTGGACATAGGCAAATAACTCCTTAGAAACCATTGAAATTTCATCTATTATGAGAATTTCAGCATTGGATAGTGTTGCTCTCACTTCATCCAATGCATTTCCAAGTCCTTGGTATGGTGGTTTCAAACTTCTTGGCAGTTTAAGCATGGAGTGCAGGGTTTTTCCAGATATGTTGAAAGCCGCAGTGCCAGTGAATGCAGTCAGTAGCACTGCCGGCGTAGACATATCTGCTTGGTCGCGGAATCTGGGGAGTTGGCGCAGAATCTTGGTTGCCTCCTCATAAATACACTTGATGACATGTGATTTTCCACAGCCAGCTCCTCCTGAGACAAAGTAGAAGAACTGTTCTGGATTGTGGCCCCAGACACGCTTAAAGCACCATTCCCTCACAGTGTAGAAAATGGATGCCTGTGTTTCATTGAGGCTTTGATACAACTTTTTCACAAAGTCTGGACTCAACTTTGGTGCCTCTATTGCTGGTGCTGCTCCACTGCTTTCACGATTGACTTGAAAGTCAGGTACGTTGTCTTGCTCATTCTCATCATTGGGATTGATGGGCTCTAGCTGTGCTAGACACTCCAAACGATCCACTTCAGCCTCGGGTGCAAAAGAGCTCCATGCATTAATTATTGGCCCTTGCTCTTGAATCTTTTCCATTGCCTTCTCCATTTGTTTGCCATGTCCTTCATATTGTTTCTTCATGATCTTAACAATGTCCTTGACGTCATAGCCGCACACACTGGCATTTTCGTAGAACTGCTCATATGTTGGGTATTGTTCGTTTTTCAGGTCATCATTAGATCTGTGTGCCAAATAGAGTTTCAGCAACCGGCAATAATACTTTTCTGGCTGTTTTGTTTGTGAGAAGCGAGGAAATCTGATGATGGCAGGTTTTCCTACTGTTCTTTTTTGAACGTGTCCTTTGTCATTCAGAAGGGGAATGGCATTTTTGCTTTTCGTTTGCTGTCCATACAGAGTCCTGTACTGTGAAGCAAACTCAGCCAAACACATGCCTTCAAACTCTGGTGTTGCAGGTCTCTGTGCATATTTCTCAGGTAATCCTGACATCCACACTTCTTCTGTGTCTAGTGCCATGTCCTTTAACCTGCTCATGGGGAGACTCATCTTTAGTGCATCATCATCAGTCTGTATAAAGATCACATTGCGTGAACACTTTTTCAGTGGCAAGCTGCATGTCCGTGCCACAGACTCTTGCGCTGACCTGTCTGTGTTTGGAGTAGGCCTGCATTATTTGCTTCATCTCATCATGTTGATTCACATCTGTCTTCCTCACATCGCGAATGACGTCGTTCAGGAACTCATTCATCTCATGTTCTGGCTTTGACACATATGACATCATGTACATGATGCAGTTGATTTCATCAAGCACATATTGAATGTCCATATTAGCATTCCATGCTTTCAGCAAATATGCATTGTATCCATTGACCCAACAGTCCTTTGGATCACGCTTCATCATAACCACATTAGTACTGGTTAGATCAGTGACACATGTCATGTATTCTTCGTGAGTCATGTTGCATTTTTCCAGAAGCTCTGACAAGTTGTTAAATGAAGCGTTTGGATCACTAATCAAACTCCTCAGAGTTTGTAGCTTTTCCTTGGCCAACCTTTGTTGTCTTTGAAGAGGTCTTTTTTGGATTTTGACTTTTTGACTTTTTCCTCACTGTTGCTTTGCTTTTTATCATCATTTCCACTGGTGCTTTGCTTTTTGTCATTGTCATCATCAAAAGCATCACCTTCTGGGTGGGTGATGATGGTTCTGTCCACGGGTAGTTTAGGGAACCCAAATCTGCACAGTACATTGCCTTTCTTGCATGACTTTGAATGGTTTTTACTGTGAATTTGGACCTCGGACACAATTTTGTGGAGCTCAGGGTCTGCAATTGGATCAGGCATCTGGCATGTAATGTACTTATCAACAAACTGGCACAGATCTTGGTCATCATCTTCTCCAAATTCAGGGGCATCTTTGACCCAAACCAGTAAGTGAATATGTGGGCTGCCTCTGGCTTGAAATTCCACTCTATAGAAGTAGTCCTCTATTTCTCCAATGGGATGTGCAGATGACAGGATCAGATTTGTCATTAGCGCATCAACTCTTTTCTCAAACATCCGCATTACAGTGACAGGATTGCTTCGTAGAATTTCACATTTTGCATTCCAGTCGAGCTCAGAAAAGTCAACTTCTTCACCTTGTTGAGCTTTTTATTGCCTCTATGACCTCAGGCCATCTCATTTCAGCAGCAGAAAATGTCAGAAAGAATGTAGGCTTTCCCAACTGTCTGACCATAGCATTGAGGTCTTTAAGGGTTTTGTCCCAATAGGCTGGAGTGCCTCTCAAAGGTTGCATGAAGCGTGTTGCATCTTTGTTTTGAATCAGTCTTTCCACATCTTCTTTATTTTGAAGCATTCTGCTGGAGATTTTCCGTCCATCTCTGGTGGTCGGTTTACCTTTACGCAGTTGGATTGACATGCTGTTTGTAGCCAAGTGGGTTTCTGTCACAAACTGGGAGAAGAATAGGTAACTCTGGTCATTTGCAAACCGGGTATCCACAGAGAACAGCCTTGCATTGAAGTACATGCTTGGGGACAGTTTAATTTGTCTGACCTCATCTAGTGTGTTCTCTCCGTTTGGAAACTGCACTGGGAAGGCCATTGCTTCTAGTTTTGGTATGGAAAAGAAGCCAACTGGTTTGTTTCCCTGGGCTGGTGCAATGCTGAATATTCCGTCACCGTAGGATAGAAGTTCCTCTGCAGCGTCTGGGGGCTGCATGCAAGTGTCCAGGGCCAGACCCGGTCTCAATTCCTCTTGTTCATTTTCTGGGTCTTTGGACTGGTCGGCCTGCTCACTGTTTGCATCTGCACTGGTTCCCATTTCTGACACCATTTCTCCTTCTGGGTTGTTGGGCTGCTCAGCATGTGCAGTAATTGCATCTGGGTCCTCTTGCTGTGTCTCCTCTGCATCACTTGGCTGATCATCTGGAAGACTGTTGAATGTAGCATTTTCGTCTATTGATACATCCTTGTATTCCGAATGCATCTCTTTGAGTTTTGTTAGTCCTGCTAGCACATTGGTCATGTTCACTGTGTAGAAGTGCTGATATCCTTTGTACTTGATGCGTCTTTTAAGTTTCACCTGCAACAGCTGGGCTTCGCTGCTGGGTCTTGGCAGGCAGTTCACTGTTGATGCTACCTCTGATGGTACACAGACAACAGCACCATGTACTGCTCTTTGCTGTCCTTTGGGCAATGCAACTATTTTGGCAAATGGTAGGATTTTGGCAATCAGCTGTCTTTCAAGCACATTTAATTCAACCAGTTCTGGTGGGATTGCTGCCAGCTCCAAATTATTTGCAACTGCAATAGATGGCATGCTTCCTCTGTTCAGGTGGTTGTCACAATTGTAGCAGATCCACTCCTGCATCCTCTCTTGTGGAATGGTACATGCAGCTGAGCATTGACTGTCACAAACATGAACATATTTTCCCGTTAAGCAAGGATCTACAATATGACTGTTTTTGACATATCTTGACCTGTTGCAACGCTTAACTTGATTGGGAAACAGAGTCCTGTGACACACTGTACAGACATAGGTGGGTCCATGGCGAATTCTCTCAGAGAATGAAGATATGGCAGCTTGCATCACACTGTTGATCACAGACTGGGGTTGTGGAGTTTGCTGACTGTGATTTACAATCTCTCTGTATTTCCTTTTTATTCTGAGTGCACACTGCAGCTTGTGATGAATGTGAAGTGTAGCATTTGTAGCTAACTTGTCTCTTTTGTTCTGGGTACAGCGCTGTATGTGATGCAGCCTGAATGCTGGGTCACTGTGGTACTGCCGATTACAGCGCTGTATGTGATGCAGCCTGAATGCTGGGTCACTGTGGTACTGGTTTGATGTGATGCAGCCTGAATGCTGGGTTTGTTGTTTTTGCTTGTATTCCTTGATCACATGCAATGCTGGGGACATGTATTGGTTTTTGTTTATTCTGAAAATCGGGATCTGTGTTATATCTTCTGACCATGCCTTATTTTTTTTTGTTTTGAATATGCAAATCAACATGGTACGTCTTGACTCGTGTGCTTTTACTTTTTCTTGAACATTGGGATCTGCATAGTAATGTTTGAATGATAACAGCTTTTGGCGATGATGCAAGTCTTGGTATATAGTTTTCATAGCCCGTAATTTTTTCATCCTAAATTCTGAACAGTTGGCATATTTCATTTTTTCATATTGTTTTTTTTGAATGCTTTTCAGTCTTTTAGATAAAGCTTTGTCTTCAGGTGGTACACTTGTTTTACGCACAGCTTTTTTCCGCCGTTGTTTATTTAACTTGGAGACATTTTTTACAGCGTTTGCTGATTCTTCTGCCCCATGATTTCTTTCTGGATTTTTTTGTTGTTCTTTGTCTGCATTGTTCTCTGGGTTTTGAGGTGGTACAGCTGTAGCTCTCTGTGTGATCTTCACATGGGCTGGCTTTGCAGGACATCCACTGGATTGGATGTCAGACTCAAAAGAAACAGGCACAAACTCATAGCAGGCCTCACTACGGGTTTCAAACAGTTTGTGCAAGTGGTTGATCATGTCACTCAGGTGACTGAAAGTCAGCATAACTGCTTTTCCATCAGGGTGGGGCAAGCCCTGGCACTTCTTGAGTGAGAATCGAAGACTCCATACCGCCCTGATCTGTCGCGGAAAACAGCAATGACCTCTGGACTCACAAGGATTAAAGCATGGCTGACATCTTTTGACAGACACTGAAGTTGTTGTGAAAGAGTTAACCATCCAATAGGGCCATCTTCTAGCTGATGTATGTATCCACACCTCACAGGAGGCATCAGCACGTTGTACAGATTTGTGTCTGTTAGAACCTGCTTTGGCATTTCCTCTACTGTCAGGTGATTGCTAGAGAAGGTTTTGTCCAACTGAAGCTGGGTTTTGGTACCAGTATAGAGTGAATCTCCCTGTGCAAGCACTCTGTCAAGGCGGGTTGTGTTGAACTGTGATCCCTCGTTGTGGTAGGCCAGAAATGTGAGAGCCATACAAGAGCACTGATGATTTCTTGAGAAGCTGTTATATCTCAAATCATTCTGGTTGTGAGTTGCCCTGACAGTCTCAATATTTGTGCTGATGTGTGACTCTTCATGTGCCAGGTTGGGAAGCTGATTTGGTAAAAAGGTTTATTATTATTAATATTATTATTAATATTGTTATTATTATTATTGCTATTACTGATAGATTTAATTAATTCAGTTGTAGTTATTGCAAATTTGAAGACTGTTAACAGCTTTAGGGTAAATAATTATTAAGTAATTCTTCTTCTTTTAATTGCTGCTTATTTATTCATGAGATTTTATACAAAAGCAGGTCGAAAAAAGTGATAATAAGGTATGTCGAATAATGTCATATTATAGCTTGTGTGTGTGTGTGTGTATATGTGTGTGTGTGTGTGTGTGTGTGTGTAAATAATCAGTACTTTAACCGTCATGTTGTCCTCGGGTCAAATTGACCTGTTGTCCTATATCAATGTTCTTTTTAATTCCCCAAAATAACATGATTGATTCCCCACAACGTTCTTTGGCAAGTTCAAATCTCTACTTTCATTCTCTTTGGGGCGTCTTATTCAATTTTAAAGGTGGTTCCAAATAGTAAAAGTTGACATATTCCAGTCTGTGATAATCCATCAACATACATTCCTCTAAATAATTCCTAATTTCTGCTTTTCTAACTCAAACAGTAGGTAGAATTTCCTATAAATGAGGTTTATTTGCATTCAATTCCCAAAGTAACTATAAAACTGAAGTTAATAAGTTGGTGTTAGAGTTGAAAACATTCAAAAAAGTATCAAAAGTGTTGAAAATAGGACAAACACATTGATAAAAAGTGTCAACGAAGTGTTGATTTTCTATTTTGACGGGAAGACAACACAAGGGTTAAGCACCCTAATGTAGTTATTAATATAAAATAATAATTTGATTTGTCACGTATTTTTATGTTGTTACTATTATTTAGCCATGACATATTTTTATATGTATTTTTTTAGTGTAGTAGATACAAGTTTTAATTGTGTTCTTTGTGTATTAATTTTTTAAGAAAAAAAACCCTACCTTTGTAGCTGGAGAACGAGAGCAGGAGGGTGCATCATCAGAAGTCCAGTAGCGTCTTGACCGTGGAACTCTCTGTGGTTTTGGCACCTAATAACACATGATAAACAATTTATGAAACTTAAGGCATTACTTCACTTTACCACTTGGGACAAATTAAAAAACACTGCATATTTAAAACCAACAAATGTCAGACTGGTGTTGACAATACAACAGAATCAGGGTGTATGTCATATTAGCTGCCACTGTGTTTTTTGCCTGATAGATTAGGACTAGGATTAGGACTGTGAAATACCTGTTGAGATGGAGAAGCTTCCTCATCCAGCATCCAGAAGCTTCTTGGTTGTGGTGGTGTCTGTGTTTTGGGAACCTGATGATGACACAAAACCAAATTAACTCACTAAAGACATTTTTTTAAAAGGTTGCAGCCCTTGATAGTTAAATGTGATTCTACAAATCACCTTTGTAGCTGGAGAACGTGAGCAGGAGGGTGCATCATCAGAAGTCCAGTAGCTTCTTGACCGTGGAACTCTCTGTGGTTTTGGCACCTAATAACACATGACAAGTGATTTATGAAACTCAAGGCATTACTTCACATTACCACAACAAATGTCAGAGTGGTGGTGACAATACAACAGGGTGACGTATTAGCTGCCACTGTGTTTTTTTTCCTGATAGATTAGGTTAGGTTAGGATAGGTTCTTGACTGTAAAAATACCTGTTGAGATGGAGAAGCTTCCTCATCCAGCATCCAGAAGCTTCTTGGTTGTGGTGGTGTCTGTGTTTTGGGAACCTGATGACACAAAACCAAATTAATTCACTAACAACATTTTCTGAAAGGTTGCAGCCTTTAATAGTTAGATGTGGTTCTACAAATCACCTTTGTAGCTGGAGAACGTGAGGGGCTGAGTGGGTTGTCCATTCCCCAGAACGGCCTCGCTGGTGGAGGTGTTTCAACCAACTGATAACACAAAATTTAAAGATTATGAAACAAAAAAGATTTTGTAGTAGATTGGTGTACAATGTGTGTGTTGGTGTGTGTGTGTGTGGGGGGGGGTATCCAACCTTTTTAGCTGGAGAACGGGAGCAGGAAGGTTCACTATCCGACATCCAGAAGCTTCTTGGTTGTGGTGGTGTCTGTGTTTTTGGAATCAGATGAAACAATACCAAATGAATGCGGTCACTTAAACAGTGTGTGTGTGTGTGTGTAAACAGTGTGTGTGTGTGTGTGTGTTGGGGGTTGTTGTGGTGTTGTTATGTGTTTTTGGGAATCACATCACTCAAAAACAAACAAATGCAGTCACTTAAACATTTAAAAGTTAATAGTTAGTTCTTCAAATTACCTTTTTAGATGGAGAACAGACGGTAACCGGTCTGGCGGGTGGGGACGTTGCCATCTGATAACACAATACAAAGTTTAGTAAACTTCATCAACTAATAAAAAGTATATTTTCATTCCATGCAGACAATTGTGTCAAATAATAAGCTTGTATATTGTTTATGTACCTGTCCGTTGAAACCCGGTGGGCTGATCTGGACTGGATCTGCCAAGTCAAGCCTTGTCCAGCGCACCTTCTGGGCCTGCGACCTCTTCCCCCGTCTTGGCATCTGGCGAAAAAATACAAATGTGATAAAAATTTTAGTTTGTAAATCTCTGCTAACATTTATTATGAATACTTCTCTTGAAAGGAAGTTTTATGTAACTTACGGTGAAGACCTGTGATGTGGAAAAGGATTCCTAAACAAAGACAAATTTACCAGATATGCAGCAATATCAAATGCAAAAATAACTGTTTTGATAACTAGTCCAAGCTTTACTATTTAAACTATACAAATAATGAAATTTAATCTATTCCAAACCTCTATCTAATACTGTCCTCTAATCCTAAATAACAAATGCAGTAAAACTTAGCTTATTCTGTCTTAACGATGCCGGACACTGGGAACCTAAAAAAAAAACAGAAAATAAAATGATTAATTGTATTGAAGATGATTGACGACATACATGCAATCTGCCATACTTACTGAGATGCCACACCGCAAAAACTGTGATCCTATTTCAGGTTTCACCCTGTAATCAAATTCAAATGATAATTAATATACTTAAAAAACAAAAGTTTACAACCAGACAGCAAAAAGCAGAAACCCATGATTTATTTTTTGCCAAAACATGTTTTTTTTTGTCCTACCTGAGAAGGTGATGTGATGAAGAAAAGATGAAGAACTGGGTTGTGAAGTATGAATTGTTTGTCTAGAACAGAAAGAAACCAGTTAGCACCACAGCTATGTAATAGCTTAACACAATGTACTGTATCAAAAACATTGATTCATGTATTATTAATGTTGTCTCTAACAGGTCAATTACCATGTAAAATGAAGGAAGAACATGAAATTTAATAAGTAGTTAAGCTATAATATGTAATCACATGTGCTTGTTTAGAAAAAAGAATGCATTGCCACAAACTAATCCTTACACACATAAAGTTTAATGCAACAATTTTTTTTAATTATTATATAATAAAAATGGATCTTGAAGAAACAGTTTAAATTGTATTAGAAAGATGAGCATTACTCACAGGTAAAGAACTGCTCAAAAGCCGTTAATCTGGGAATTAAAAAAACATTAAAATTTGCCAAACAAGTGCTCCATAGCTTCAACATTAAAATACAATTTTAAATGCTACTGAGTACTCACCAATAACTGCTCAAAGCCGTTAAATCTGTTATTGAAAGAAAGCATTAAAAACATCCAAAACAAAATGCACTGCATACTAACTTTAATGTTACTATTCTTATAATACTTTAAAAGTTTGTTATGAGAATTCCAGCTCTGAAAACTACATTAAGACGCTAGCCTTAAAACACACACACACACACACACACACAATCAAATGTAGCTTAAATGACTTAGTGACATGAACCTTGGAATATGTATATATATATATTATAGCTTTATATAAATATATATATATATAGTTAATGTTTCAGAGATAGACCTTTTAAAAATCTATATTTAAGACCTTTCTGTTTACCAGAAACAGCAACTAGCGCTAAACCAACTAGATTCCATTTAAAAAACAGTAATTTTAGCGTGTATAGAACCAACATAATTTCACATGTAAATTGGTAAAGTATGTGTTTATTTCAACCAACACTAGATTTGTTCAGGTTTGGGAAGTTGTAGAGAAGACCAAAACTGGCTTTTCATAGCTTTATTTAGTTTCTGTTGCGTTTGAATAATGTGTGTTGTACTATCCTAAAATTACTATTTATTTACATGGAGTCTGGTGGGTTTAGCAATGTGAGCCTTAGCAGACTGTATATAAATAAAATACCCCATTTTTGCTATTTTTTAAAAAAAATATATACAGTTTTGTTTTAATGGTGAAGTGTTAAGTGTCTTAACCCTTCAAGATATATAACCTTTTATAACTTATTTAAGGTCTTTCTGTTTTACAGGAACAGCAATGACATAGCTAGGGCTAAACCAACCAGACTCCATTTAAAAAAACAGTTCTTTAAGTGTGAGAGAGAAAATATGTGTGTGTGCGTGTGTGACAGCGAAGTCTCTGATTGGTGGAGACTGTTGCCATGCTAATATCTAGCAAGGGCAGACTAGAGGATGATCGTTTCTGTACCTTTACGAATTAATTTCATTTCATAAGATTTAAACACTAACTGAATAGCCAGATTTATTTCTTCTAAACGGTTTGTTTAGATATTGATAGTTACATTATAAATTGATAAAAAAAAAAACTTTTATATAACAGATTGATTTTGATTTTTTTCTTTAAAGAATATCTCACTAATTTAAAAATATACAACATAAATATATCAAACTACTAAGTACTACATCAGTGAAAACTTAGACAATCAAAATCATTCATCACATATTAAAGTACAGTTCTGTCCTGGACATTTCTGATCAGACCATCTACAATAACATAACATTCATGTTTTCAACAAAGTTCAACCTTAAAAACACAAATCTGCCTCAACAAACAGGTTACAGTTAGTTAGCCTGTACAGGTTACAGTTAGCTAGTTACAGTTAGCTAGCTACAGCTAGCTAGCTACAGTTAGTTATAAATTACTATTTATTTACATGGAGTCTGGTGGGTTTAGCAATGTGAGCCTTAGCAGACTGTATATAAAATACCCCAGTTTTGCTATTTAAAAAAAAAAATATATACAGTTTTGTTTTAATGGTGAAGTGTTAAGTGTCTTAACCCTTCAAGATATATAACCTTTTATAACCTATTTAAGGTCTTTCTGTTTTCCAGGGAGAGCAATGACGAAGCTAGCGCTAAACCAACCAGACTCCATTTAAAAAAACGTCCTTTTAGCCTGTATAGAGCCAACATATTTGTGTGTGTGTGTGAGAGAGAAAATGTATGTGCGTGTGTGTGTGACAGCGAAGTTTCTGATTGGTGGAGACTGTTGCCATGCTAATATCTAGCAAGGGCAGACTAGAGGATGATCGTTTCTGTAACTTTACGAATTCATTTCATAAGATTTAAACACTAGCTAATTGAATAGCCAGATTTATTTCTTCTAAACGTTTTGTTTAGATATTGATAGTTACATTATAAATTGATAAAATAACTTTTATATAACAGATTGATTTTGATTTTTTTTAAAGAATATCTCACTAATTTAAAAATATACAACATAAATATATCAAACTACACTATATGTATAATTTCTTAGCTAAGGACTACATCAGTGAAAACAGTTAGCTAGTTACAGCTAGCTAGCTACAGTTAGCTAGCTAGCCTGAAGAGGTCATGACAGTGCAGTTTCTTACCTTAGACACGGGGTCAAAGAGACAGTTGGACGTCGATGTATAGCATTTAGGTCAAAGCCAAAACCCAGAGGGCCAATCAAAGTTCTCCAGACTCTGATAGGTTAATATTGACCTCCCCCCCCCCTGGGAAAGTCAATCTCCATTTTAAATCATAACATCTGGTTGCTATGGAGATGCAGCCACATTGGGAGGGAAAATCTTTTTTTTTTTTTTTTTTGAAAATTCAGAGGCCAACCACTTTGTGTGTGTCTCTATGTGTGTGTGTGTGTGTGTCTCTCTCTCTCTCTCTGTGTGTGTGTGTGTGTGTGTGTGTGTGTGTCTCTCTCTGTCTCTGTGTGTGTGTCTCTGTGTGTGTGTGTCTTAAGTGTGTGTGTGTGTCTCTGTGTGTATCTGTGTGTGTGTGTCTGTGTGTGTGTGTGTGTGTGTGTGTGTCTGTGTGTGTCTCTGTGTGTGTTGTGTGTGTGTTCTGTGTGTGTGTGTGTGTGTGTGTGTGTGTGTCTGTTGTTTGTGTGTGTGTATGGTGTTTGTGTGTCTGTCTGTGTGTGTATGTGTGTGTGTGTGTCTTTGTGTCTCTGTGTGTGTCTCTGTGTGTGTGTGTGTGTGTGTGTGTGTGTGTGTTAGCCAGTTGTGTGTTGCTAGTTACAGTTGCTAGTTGCTTCTGTGTGTGTGTGTGTGTATGTGTGTGTGTGTGTCTGTGTTCTCTGTGTGTGTGTGTGTATGTGTGTCTGTGTGTGTGTTGTAACAGTTGTGTGTGTGTGTCTTTGTGTGTGTGTGTCTCTGTGTGTCTGTGTGTGTGTGTGTGTGTGTCTCTGTGTGTGTGTGTGTGTGTGTGTGTGTGTGTCTCTGTGTGTGTGTCCAGCGGTATGGTTTTTTCATAGTTTGTATCAACAGTTGGTAGATCACAGCCAACAATTTAAGTCTGATAGACTCCATAGTTACATGTGTGTGACAGGCACAAGATTTCCTACATTTTGACCAAAAATGAAGTCTGAAGACTGAAAACTGGAGGAGAGAGTGTGTGTGTACTGTGTGTGTATCTCTCACCATCCACCACATACACACTCATTGTGTGTGTCAGTTGTGTCAGTTGGTGTGTCCAGGGAACAATGATAGGTTTGTGTGTGTGTGTTTCTGTATGTGTGTGTGTGTGTTTCTGTATGTGTGTGTGTGAGTGTGTATGTGTGTGTGTGAGTGTGTTTGTGTGTGTGTCTCTGTGTGTTTATGTGTGTGTGTTGTGTGTATGTGGGTGTAAGTGTGGTGTGTGTGTGTTGTGTCTGTGTGTGTGTGTGTGTCTGTCTCTGTCGTGCTGCAGCCCCTCCCTCTGTCCTCTCAGTAACAGAACCTGTTGCTATGGTGATTTCATCAAAAGGGGCCAGATACTTTTTTATGTTATCTGTAAGCAGTTGGTGAGCCTATTGGTTTGAGCCATGTCTGCGCGAAAAGTTTTAGTCCGATAGACTCCATAGTTACATGTCTTTGACCGGCACAAGATTCCCTACATTTTGACCAACTATGATGTCTAAAGAGGTAAAACTGGAGGAGAGAGAGGAATTTGTTTTGGAAAAATTCACTGAATCGTACTCCAGCGGCATGGTTTTTTCATAACTTCTGTCGACAGTTGGTAGATCACAGCCAACAGTTTAAGTCCGATAGACTCCAGAGTTACATGTCTGCGACCGGAACAAGATTCCCTACATTTTCACCAATAATGAAGTCTGAAGACTGAAAACTGGAGGAGAGAGAGCAATTTGTTTGGGAAACTTCCAGAGATCCGTACCGCAGCCTCCCACTCTGTCGCCCACTCTAACTCTGAACATTCCGCCACATACACACACATTGGAAAATCTGAGACGGTCTGAAAACGGGACGAAACGTAAACTGTGATTTGGGAGAAACCGTGCTTGATATCTGAACGCCCATTCAGCCCAATAAACGCCAAAGTCTTGTCTTCGGTTTAAACTTTTAATCATGTTTCTACGTTAACGTATGGCGATACAGCACGGTCCCAAAGAGGGGGCGTTTTGAGCGATGTTGAGCGATTTCCGAACATTTCCCATTCAAGTCAATGAGAATTTTTTGCCGTATTTTTGCCGATTTCGGTAAAACCACGCGGCAAATCTCTTAGAAAAGTCATAGCACACCATTCCCGATCATTACCCACATGTCGGTGAAATGTGGTGCGCGTGTTGGCAACGCTTTGGGACTAGTAGCGGGACAAAAAAATTTGGCGGAAGATTAAGAATAAGAAATAATAAGTATGGGCAATAATAGTCAATTGCACATCGGCACACTGAATAAGTATAATAAGTATGGGTCATTGTGCCGATTGCACATCGGCACACTGAATAAGTATGGGCAATAATAGTCATTGTGCCGATTGCACATCGGCACACTGAATAAGTATGGGCAATAATAGTCATTGTGCCGATTGCACATCGGCACACTGAACTAGAAAATGCATTTCCTGCAGAAAATGCGTGGGAATGCTGAATAGCTGAATTGCTAAAGCTATCCTGGCTTAAATCAGTAAAAGTTGTAGAAAAAATTGAAACGCTAAGCTAAACTGGACAAATAGCTTAAATCAGTAAAATTTGTAGAAAATATTGAAATGCTAAAGCTAAACTGGAGATATAGCTTAAATCAGTAAGAAGATGTTGAAGTATTGAGAAGAGTTGAAAATGTAGGAATGGTTTTAATTAAGTTGAATAGTAACAATAATGTAAAAAAAGGTGGAAACATTTAAAAAATGTAAATTTAAAAGCTGAACTGGAGAAATAGCTTAAATCAGTAAGAAGATGTTGAAGTAGTGAGAATATTTAAAAAAAGTAGGAATGGTTTTAATAAAGTTGAATAACACCCCTACACCATAAGGAGCTAGAGCTAGATTTTAAAA